>PVHP010023585.1:0-27387 GCA_004024765.1 Zapus hudsonius
CTCAGGAGCCCCTTGGGGTGCCCATCCTCTTAAAGACCTGACCTTCTGGGGCTTGGGGAAATACAGCCCCGGGCAGGGAGGAACCATCTAGGTCCAAAAAGAAATTATTCACTGCGGAGCACTGGGAAACTAAATTTTAGATCAGAGCCTTGCTCTCCCAAAGAAATGCAAGGTGCCAACCATCCGAGGAGGGCAGAGTACCCATGGGTCTGATGCCCCAGGAGGGAGTGCCACCCATTCCTGTCCTCTGTTCCCGTGCTTTCTGCCAACCTGCTGTCCAGGCAGAACGAAGGCCATCCGAATGCTACTCCCTTTCCTGCTAAAGATAGTTAACAAGACCACAGAAATCCCGAGTTCAAGTCTGAGAGACTTTTCTCCCAGGGTTAAGTGGGCTGAATATGATCAAAGTATATTATGTTCACATATGAAAATGTCACAATGAAACTATTTATTATATATGATCATAAAAATAATTTCAGGGCTGGAGAGATGGCTCAACCGTTAAGGCACTTGTCTCAGTGCCCAGGACCCACATAAGCCAGAGCCACAAGGTGGTGACCCTGGCGCTCTCTCTCTCTCTCTCTCTCTCTCTCTCTCTCTGCTTGAAAATGAATAAATAAAATATAAAAAAAAATAATTTCAGAAGAAATAACTAGCTTGCGAATGTAATCCAAGATTTCAGGAAGGTCACCGAGTTTTGGTGGCTCTAATATTCCAGCTTAGTTTTGCTTGTCAGAAGGAAGTGGATTTGAACCCTAGAAAACTTTACAGAACCACAATTGTTGGCCCGAGATAGTCAGGCTAGCTCACTGTAGCTCTCTTGAATCCCATGTTCCCAGGAAGGGTGAGCATCCCCTTTCAGCTGTCTGTGACAAAATGGCATCCCAGTCTCCTTTCCAAGTGGTGAGGAAATCAGAGGCGCTGCTAGTGAATAATCTTGAAGCCCTGGGTGCTGGAAGGAGGGGTTGACAAGATGTGAGGGACCTGGACTGTTGAGCAGTGCCTACACAGAGGGTGGCGCTGCAGCAGCACTGGGTACTGGGAAATGGCTTCTCCTTTGGCATCACAGAGTTTTATTTAGGTTTTGGTGGACTTTTGAGGCAAGGGAGAGACAGGATCTTCTGTGCCCCGGGTTGACTTGGAACTCACTATATAACCCTGCTGGTCTCAAAATCACAGACCAGGCATCAGCTTCCCCAGGGCACCACCGTCTTGGGCTCCTCCAGGCCCTTTGGGATGAGATGGGGGAGAAGATTTCAGCAGCTGGGGGGCAGCCTGGAGGTGGACTCACATTTGGGACAGACAACCCCCCTGTGTGAAAATACAAAGAAATTGGAACCAAAGCACACTAATTAATTAGCTATGACAAGGAGGAGAAAGCCCAGTGTGGGAGGGTTATACATCTCTCATTTTGCTTACTTACATCATATTAATTAACTCCATTATTAAGCTACAAATGTAAGCTCACCTGATGGGTCTTTCCTGGCTTTCTGTCCGATAGTCTACCAGGGGTCAAGACTTCTTTCCTTAGCCTCACTTTTTCAGAGTCATGTTTAAGACTTTTTTCTAGGGTTTCTATTTGAACAAAAGGCCATCTTTAAGAGCATTTATGAATGACATCAGCTCTCTCCTTGCTTGGCAATGTTGGAGCAACCCTGAGGGCAGGGTGCTGGTTTGTAGTGGATTTGGAATCCTCACCTCCTTTCCTAAATGTAGGAGGTGGAGCCCCGTACTTACTGCCCAAGATAAAATTGCTAGAGAAAAATCTGACCCAATCCTTGAGAAAAGCATTTGCTAATTCATATCAGATATGTTAAGAGTTTCGTCACCTAATCAAGTAGTTCAACTTTTAGAAAACTCTCTCTTTCCCGCTCTCTCTAACTTTATATGTTTAGATGATTTTAGCTTGTTTATGACCTCATGTTTTAGCTTGAACATGTACTTCTAAGACTCTTACTTCTTAAAGGTTCCTTTCCTTCCTTCCTGTAATCTAGTTTCGATTCTGCCAGGCCTTCATGTCATCTAGTTTCGATTCTGCCAGGCCATCCCTCATCTCAGTAGATCTCTGTATATGCCAGAATCATGTCTGCGAATAGAATTGAAGGACTTTGTGAGAGAACTCACGACAAAGGATCAGAAGTGCCCAAGCCATTAAGCCGGGTGTGGTGGTGCACACCTTTAATCTCAGCACTTCTGAGACTACATAGTGAATTCCAGGTCAGCCTGGGCTAGAGCGAGACCCTACCTCGAAAAACCAAAAAAAAAAAAAAAAAAAAAGAAGTGCCCAAGCCACAATCCTAGTTATAGTAAACACTTGAACACCATTTCAAATCCCAGCTGGAGGGGGACTTGTTAAATAATGGTACATTAATACTATATATAAAATTATGTGGTAGTTTTTTTTTAAAAAAAACTAATAATTTATCTTAGAAAACTAATTGTAAGTAATTGCTGTTCATTTAGTTACTTGCACATGAGTGTTATTTGTGCTCACCAAGATTTCCTGCCACTTCAAAGGAACAAACATCCAATCTGCTTGAACCCTGCCAAGAGGCTTTGCAAGCAAGCACCTTTAACCACTGAGTCATCTCGCCAACCTCTGTAAATAACCCTTTAATCCCAGCAGAGGTAGAAGCATCACTGAGTTTGAGCCCAGCCTGGGACTACCAAGTGAGTTCCAGGTCAGCCTGGGCTAGAGTGAAACTCGGCCTCAAAACAAACAAAAAAAACCCAGAGAGACAATATTTTGAAAAGGGGAGAGGAGAAGGGAAAAATCTCATGGGGTCAGGGACACAGTGGTCATACATTTAACTTCTTCCAGCTGAGAACAAGGCTTCGAATCATAGCATGTCAGGGCTCTTGCCTGAGTTTCCCATCAGCAGGATAAGGAAGTCTGCATGTCATGTTGGAGTGGTCTGGAAGAGTCAAGTTAGTAGAGGGCTATTAGACTCAAGAATGGATATTGAGGAAGCAACAGCTGGATCTGCTGAAGTGAATGGAGCAAGCAGACAAATAGGAGACTGAAGTCATCCTCAGAGAAGTTCTTGTGCTTATGACACTGGAAAGCAGAGAAATCTCACTAAACATGGGGATGCCTGGCATATAAGAGCATTAGTCATCCCTTAGAGGAAATAGGCAATGTTGTGTATAGGTCTAATTTAAAGGGAATAGAACCAGGAGACTTAGAGCCCGGGACAAAGGGTGTCCTACTTAGTCACTGAGATGCCAAGTGATACACAAAAGGTAATAAGTACCAGTGCCACCCATGTAAAGCTGGACCCCAAAATGGCACAAGTGTTTAGCATTCCAGTGTAGTGGCAGGAGGTTCTGGTGTACACACACACACACACACACACACACACACACACACACACAGACACGAAAGCAAATAAATTCTTTTAAAAGATGAGCGGAGCTGTGAGTATACCTCAGTGAAGAACGTTTGCCTTGCAAGGTTAAGGGTTCAGGTTTCACCCCCAGGACCATGAAAGGAGGAGGAGGAAGTGGGGCAGGGGAGGAAGAGAAGAACACAGTCTGCAACCCAGCTTTATACCTCCAAGCTTTGAACAAACAAACAACAAACAAAACCCAAAGTTAAATTTAAGAGCAGAAATAAGTGAAATAAAGAATAGAACATAAAGCTGGGCATGGTGGCGCATGCTTATAATCCCAGCGTTTGGGAGGCAGAAGTAGGAGGATCACCATGAGTTCGAGGCCAGCCTGAGACTACATAGTGAATTCCAGGTCAGCCTGGGCTACAGTGAGAAAAAAAAATAGAACATAATATATAAGGAAAATACAGAGGTTTATTTTAATTTATTTTTGTTTTTGCATGTGTATGTGTGTGTGTGTAAAGTGGTGTATGAGTTGTTGTTACAGAAGAGCAGAGGCCAAAGTTCAGACTGTCCAAATGCTGCTCCTTAAAAGGAACAAAGAGCTTTTCTACATAAAAAGTGGATATTATTTTTAACCGGGGAAATAACTGACGTCCTTAAGATGTATCTGTACAGGCTTAGCAGTGAAAGTGTGACCTGCAGTTTCACCATCAGTCCAGACCAGAGGATCTACATTCTCCTCTACCAAAGTAAGACACAGATTCCTTTCGGAGGTCACATCATCTCTATCTGGCATTTCAAAAGAATATCTCTTCCTAACAAAAGGGCTAGTGTTTCTGGGACTATAAGGAAGGAGTGATGGAATCTCCCCATGAACAGGCAAGAAGCTGTGTAAAGAATTTTCTTTGGAGCTGGCCCCATGTGCCCCTAAAAGCCGTTGTGAAGTTTGGTTGGGATCCTGGAGAGAAGGGAAATACCAAAAATTGAGCACCCCTGTCAGTTAGATCCATAGTAGTACCATCTTCATGATCACCTGGGCAACTCCTTGAGTTGACTGGGATTATGGGAGCCTGTAGAGAAGGCCCCAGGATCCTTCAGCATTCCACTAAAAGAGATGATCTCAGGTCTCTCGGACCCAGAGGGAATCAAATCCTCCAGCAGTTGCCCTGGCAGTTAGGACAGGGTCCTGGCAGGGGCTAGTAAGAGTCTCTCATGGTCTCCCTTCTTTTGGTACATTCTTTACAAAAATGTCCCAACTGTCTATGGGAGAAACAAGCCCTAGAGGTGCCTCTCCTGTTCCCCCTGTGTTACAGTGGACAGCTGGGTATAGTTAAAGACTTTACTCTGGTTTTCCAGATTGGCTTTCCCATGCCTCCTAGGAGTCTTCTTGATTCCTATTGGGGTTCCTTAAGGGGACTGCCTCTGCCCCAGTGGGAACACTGGAGTCAGGAACTTGGGATTGACTATATTCATTTCTCTACTGCTATTGTTTGAGCTAGCACCCCCTGTTTTTCACTTGAGGGCAAAGTCTGATCTTTCATTAACATGACATCTCTAATATTGGCAGACAAGTTGTTGGAAAATCTGGAAGTCCTGAGCTGGATCTTCAGTGAAATTGCCTAACACTCATTGTATCTCCTTCAGCACAAAGAGAAAGGTTGGTGGACACAGGACATCCCAAATTCTCCATAGGCCTCTCATGGAGGACATAAACTGCAAAGGGGGTGTGGTATGGGTGGTTCCATCATTGGAGCTTTTGGTCCCTGATGGTTAGAGTCATCTGGATACGGGAAAGCAGGATCCAGAGGGAGACAGAGAAGACAGTTCCAGGTATAGCAACTTAGGAGTTTCAGGGATCAAGGCAGGAGATTCCTGGAGGGAAAGCTATTAGGCTTTTAGTTAAAGCCTGTGGATTGGAAGATATTGAGCCACAATAGTAGTCAAGGTGGTTGGGATGAGCTGGCAGTTTGAAGCCAATTCAGTATGAACAGAGAGCTAAAAGAATAATTGTACATAAGGTACCTGTGTCTGTTTTTCCTCCCTTCTACAAAAAAAGATCAAGTTGAAGAATTGAATTATAATTAAGACTGCCCTGTGGTGGCCATTTCGCTCCATCTTCTAGTGAGTACTGTGGCCAGGCTTCCTGGAAGACAATGACTCCAACCTTCCTCCTAAGGATTTTTGGGTCTAATTGAACCTAGTTTCTAAGAATGCAGTCTAGTGGCAACTTTGGAGGTATCTTGGAGGGAGTTTGGGAGAGAGAGGATGAGAAGATAGGGTAATCTTGGGTCAGGATCAGCCCAGTTTTGTTCATCATCCTCCATTGGGGGGTGCACCCCCCAGACAATACACAATAGGGTCTTTGTGTGTCCCAGAGTAATACAAATCCAGGTAGTGGGATTTCTAGGCTTACCTGTGGCCTGGCCCCTCCCACTCCCTTATTTTTATCCTGAATGTTCACCAGGGTTTACTCCCATCTCCTGCCTGGAGAGCGTGGGACTGGGTCCCCTGTAACTTCTAGTGTATCCCAGATACCTCTGATGTCTCTGCTCTTCAAAACAGGAAATTGGCTATTTGATTTCTCTCAGGAAGGGCTCTATGATGATACAGAGAGTCCCAAGAGGGTGGGGACTCTACTGTGGGCAAGAAGAGAGGAAGCTGGTTTATAATCCTCATAAACCCGCCCCGACAACACAGCTCCATTGAGGTTGTAAAATCCAAACTGCCATCAGCTGAGGATCGATTACCCAGAACACATTCATTTGTTTATGGGGGACACCTGGATCAAACCATGACAGTATGTAACTGCAGTGGAATGGATAAAGCCAATGTGGTATATGTGCACAACGGAATTTTTTTTCAGCCAAAAACAGTGAATTTTTGTCATTTCCAGAAAATGGATGCAAATTAAGCCAGTCTCAAAAAGATAAATATATGCTTTCTTTCGTGGTTCGTAGACTGTAAAATCATGTTTTAAAATTTAATTTATGTGTGAGGAGAGAGAGAGAGAGAGAGAGAGAGAGAGTTTGAGAATGGGCACACCAGGGTCTCTTGTCCCTGCAAACAATCTCCAGACATATGCACCACTTCATCCTTCTGGATTTACGTGGGTACTTGGAAGTTGAACTCTAGACACAGGCTTTACAAGCAAGCACCTTTAACCACCGAGCCATCTCCTTAGGCCCATAGTAGATTTTATATAGTATATAACATCATACATGTATACGTGATGTGAAAGTAGAAGCAAAATTGTCTAAAGAAAATTTGTGGACTAATGGTAGGGTGAAAGGGTTAGGAAGAGGAGAGGAAGGATTTAGGAAGAGAAATATTTACTTGTATGAAAATGTCCTTGATCCTTGAAAATGTTCCTGAGGATACTCATGGCTCTGTCCCTCGGTTTTACAGGAAAGGGTTTTCTTCTTGGAATCCAAATGGCTGCTGAGAAAATGAGCATCCCTTTTGAGCTGGACACAGGCACTGACTGGGCCGAGCAGGTTCTATGTGCAGGAAGCCTCACACTTGGAGAAAAGACGAGGAAAACAATGAAAAATGATCAACTGAGAAAACGGCAGAAGGAAACTTGCTCACGTGCTCTCTGTGGTCTCCTGAATTCCGGGGGTGGAGTGATCAAGGCTGAAATTCAAAATCCAAAATATGAATTTAACAGTGATGGACTAGGACTTGATTTGGAAACATCTTTTCATAAAATCGTGTCATTTATTCCCAAATATCTAGACTTCGAGCAAAAGGACAGCTACTTTTATATTTTTGTAAAATCTTGGACTCCAGATAGCTATGATCAGCATATTGTCACCATAACAACCAATTTATACGAAAGAAATTTGTCATTTTCAGATAACATGAATGGTCATGCTGCAGTGGAGTTCCTCAGAGACATGAAGCGACAAGGAGGGAGATTGTCTTCAAGACCAACAGAACCTCATGTCTTGGATGTTTATTTTAACAAGACAGAACTCACATACGAGGATGAATTCCCCTTTTTTAAATCCACACATGTTGAAGTGAAATTGTCTTTCCAAAATAACATTCCAACAGACATGAAGTTTCTCCCTCGAACGGTTTCTGCCTTTGCAAATACTGATGGGGGCTATCTGTTCATTGGCATCGACGGAAAGAAACAGCGAATAATTGGTTTCAAAGCAGAGAAGAATGATCTAAAGCAGCTTAAAAGTACAATAGAAAAGTGCATTGATCAACTGCCTGTCTACCACTTCTGTGAGGAGAAGAAGGGGATAAAGTACGAGGTCAGATTCATAGAAGTCCACGATCGCCCAGGAAGTGTTCATTCATACGTCTGTGCCCTCCGAGTGGACAGATTTTGCTGCGCGGTATTTGCTGAAGAGCCCGATTCCTGGCATGTGGAAGAGGACTGTGTGAAGACGTTTAGCACCGAGGAATGGGTCACACGCCTGATGAATGACCAGCCAGGTTAAAGGAGACAGAGATCAGCGATCAGAATATATTTGGCTAGGGTGTTTGAATGGTTTTCTCTTGGGGATTTGGGGAAAGCTGAAAAGTCCTCAAATTTAAGCTCCTCATTTCCTCATCTCTGCTGGGTACAGTCAATAGCTCACCGCCTTTAGTTCTCTTTTCCCTTAGAAGGTTCCATATAGCAAGTGTGTCAGCTGCTCTCAGTATCCCATGTCTTAGCTTTCCTTCACAGTGTCAAATAGCTAACACCATCAAGTTAGGGAGAGGAATTTTTAAAAATTTAAAAATTAGGGAGAGAGAGAGAGAGAGAGAGAGAGAGAGAGAGAGAGAGAGAGAGAGCAACCAGGGCCACCACCTTGTGGGTCTGGCTTATGTGGGTCCTGGGGAATTGAACCCAGGGCCTTAGACACTGGAGGCAAGTGCCTTAACCACTGAGCCATCTCTCCAGCCCAGGAATTTTTTTTTTCTCACAGTTTTGGAGATCCCTGACTACACAAACAGGCTCTGTTGCTGAGGGACCCAGCACATATGGCGGGAACACATGTCATAGTCAAATTGTTCACCTCTTGGCCTGGAAGTGAAAGTGAAAGAGGCCAAGGTCCCATAATTCCTTTCAAGGGTCTTCAGAGCCCCCATGGGAGTTGTCTGCTTTGCTCTGCTCACTGCATTCCAGAATTCCTCCAATTAGTGCCACTGTAGGGAGCAAGCCTTTATCAAATGGACTTTGGGGTGACATAAAAACCTAACTTCAATATCCCCATGTTTCTATTAGGAAAACAGTTACCTGAGACTTTTTTTAAAAATGTATTTATTTATTTGATGCCCGGCTATCTGAGAGAGAAATAGAGAGAAAGTATAGGTGTGCCAGGGCCTCCTACAAATGCAAAGGAACACCAGACACATGCATCACTTAGGGCATAGGTTTATGTGGGTACTGGGGAATTGAACCTGGGCTGTCAGACTTTGCAAGCCAGTGCCTTTAACCACTGAGCCATCTCTTCAGCCCTCAACCCAGACTTTTAATGTAGTACCAGTTAGTCATCAGGATTGTGTATGTGGCCAGTTTAAGATGCACCTTTGTTTCCTCAGGTGTCCTCAAGTCAATAGAAGAATCGACCCCTCAATCAAGCATGTTACCATACAGTCCATGTAGTAGGAATATTTACGATTATCTGGAAAATCAGCAGCAGAGCTATGAACTTCCAGGTACTTAATTCTGGCTTCTTAGGATGTTAGGGTATGACTATGTTCACGTTTCCTTGCTTTAACTCAGCTCTGTTGTGAAAGGTTTCACCAAACCACTTTGGTGTATTTAGTTATTGCATCTGTCAAATTCTATCTCTTTATGATTTGAAAAGAATTTATTTATTTTGGGTTTTCAAGGTAGGTTCTCACTCTAGCCCAGGCTGACCTGGAACTCACTTTGTAGTCCCAGGCTGGTCTTGAATTTACCTCGATCCTCCTACCTTTGCCTCCCAAGTGCTGGGATTAAAGCATGCACCACCACACCTAGTACCCCCCCCTTTTTTTAAAATACTGGGGCTCAAATCCAGGGCCTTGCACTGCCAGGTAAGTACTCTACACTGAGGTATATCTCTAAGTATAGGAGTTCCTCAACTTGAATGCGAGAACAACCTAAGTCAGTTGAGTCTGAACAAAGAATGAACATGTATGTGATATAAACATAGTAAATTCCAGGTCAGCCTGGACTAGAGTGAGATCTTACCTCGAAAAACCAAAACAAAAAACAAAAAAAAATCTATCCTTGTGAAACCAAGAGTTAGCTCCACCTTCAGGCATGACAATATTCAGCTACTGCAGAAATGGCAGGCTGGGAGGATGGCTCAACGGTTTAAGGCACCTTCTTTTTTTATTTTATTTTATTTATTTATTTTTTTTAAAAAATATTTTATTTATTCATTTTCAAGCAGAGAAAGAGAGAGAGAGAGAGACAGAGAGAGAGAGACAGAGAGAGAGAGACAGAGAGAGAGAGAGAGAGAGAGAGTGCACCAGGGCCACCACCTTGTGGGTCCTGGGGAATTGAACCGGGGGCCTTAGGCACTGGAGTCAAGTGCCTTAACCGCTGAGCCATCTCTCCAGCCCTAAGGCACCTTCTTGAAGAAGTGTCCTCAGTCCTCAACTTCTCTCGCTGATCTGTGTTTGTTGTTGATGATAGATAATTGTTTTCTGCGTTGTATTCTGGTACAAGTGTTCCTCTTGGGAATGTACCAGCAAGAAGAATTGCTGATTCAGGAGCTATGTGAATATCCAAGTAATTAGATAATAGCATTTTTTCTTACAATCTACATTGTTTTACTCCCATCAGCAATTGATTAGAAATTCCACATTTCCAGTAGCCAAACTCCTCCAGGTTTCTGCGTCTCTTTCTCCTCTTTAACTTTCTCTCCAGTCGATCAGAAATGACATGCTGTCTGATATTATTGTAATCTTCTTCAGGTTTCTGCCTTGCATGTATTTTCTCCTCAGGCATATTCTGACAGGTGGTAGTTTTGCACTTTTTAGACACCATTTTGAAGCTTTATTCATATATGTATATCATGTATTCTGATCTTATTCCCCCCATTACCTTCTTTTATCCTCTCCCCCTCCAATTAACACCCTACTTTCCCCCATCAATCCCATTTCACTTTGATGCCATTTTTTAACCCACTGGGATGAATTAGGGTTCCTTACAAGACCATGAGTGAAAGCTTATTTACTATGTAACAGGCAACTTACCAATGTCTCTACCACTATTGAATCTGACTCCTCCTATCAGCAACCATTAGCTGCCATTAATTACTTTGGGATGTCTAGGGTCTCATGTATCCTTTATCCATTGATGGTGAAGCTTTAGCAGGCTCAGTCTTGTGCTGGAAGCCACAGATGCTATGAATTCATTATGGAACAGCCATTGCCATATCCAGGTGAGAGCATTTGTAACCCTCCTGCTCTTATATTCTTTCTTCCCCCTCTTCAGTGAGGGTCCCTGAGCTTTGAAGGAAGCTATTTAGATGTCCATTTTGAAGTTGAGCATATAATAGTCACTTTCTCTTGGCAATTTTGCCAGCTATGTAATTAACAACTGTCCATTGTAGTAAGGAACTTCTGTGATTGAGGCTTCTGCAGTACTAACCTATGAAAACAAATAATATTTAGAAGACAGTTTGTCATGCTGTCCATTAAACATAACCTTTAGGGCTTTTAGCTAGGTTTATAGTACCAGGCATGAAATCCCTCCTGTAGACTTGGCCTCAAATCCAATCAGAAAGCAGTTAGTTACTCTCATGACATTCCTTCCACTATTGTTCTAGTGAGCATATCTTGATTGACAGGTCAGTCATGGAATACCTGAGGTCCATAGCTGGGTAGGACTACTGATGGCTTTTTCCCCCTAGCAGCTATATAGCACCTTCTGGGGAGGTGCTTCCAACTCAGCATGGAGGAAGCTTCCAGTTCAGTTCCAGCTTAATTTCTCTATGTCCTGCAACTGAAATGTGTGGTATCTTCAGCAATAGGGACTTACCATCTAGTTTTGGTGAGCAGTCAAGAACAATGGTAATACTGTTTTAGGGGCCTCTGTAACCAACAACTGATTGGCCAAATTTATTGCAGTGACAACCCTACATCTTGGTACTAATTTCTACAGCAGTTACCTTCTCATTGCTGTTTCAAAACACACCTGACTAAAAGCAGCTTTAGGAAGGGTTTATTGTAGTTTACAGTTTTTAGGGGAAGTTTTATCATGGAGAGAAAGCATGACAGGCCTGAGCAGGAAGCCTGGGTCACATGTCCATAATAGCAGGAAACAAGTCTAACTATTGGCCTTTGAGTCAGGCTATTATCTCCAAGCCTAATCCCAGCAACACACCACTCCAGCCGGGCTCCACCTCCTTCCCAAAAGCCCCAAGTTTCCACCAGTTGGGGAGCAAGTATTCAAAACCTTTGAGCCTATGGAGGGCATTGCATTTAAAAGGCATATTCCTCAATTTCTTTCTTCAGTGTTTTAAAGGTTTTTAAAGTATTTATTTATCAAGCAGATAGAGATAGAGAGAAGAGAGACAGACAGAGAGAATGGGTATGCCAGGGCCTCCAGCCACTGCAAACAAACTCCAGATGCATGATCCATCTTGTACATGTAGCTTTACTTGGGAACTGGAATTGAACCAGAGTTGTTAGACTTTGCAAGCAAGTACCTTAACCACTGAGTTATCTCTCCGGCCCCTGTTTTAAAATTTTCATTGCAGAAGTCTCACTTTCTTTTCTTTTTTTTAAATTTTATTTATTTATTTATTTTTATTGTCCATAATGAGTTACATTGTTAAGTGGGCCAACAATGAATTGTTATTCCCAATTCCTCATTGCCCCCCCTCCCCATCCCCAGTCAGTTGGATATCCTCCTCCGTGGGCCATCTGGATCAGTCTTGGTAGTAGGGGACCATGGATAGTCTAGTATTCAGCCTGGTTCTCCTGACCCAAGTGTGTTGTTACTGAGGGGTGCCGTGCCTCTGATAATCTCCCCCACCATGGCTCTCACAATCTTTCCGCCCCCTCTTCCGCTCAGTTCCCTGAGTCGTGGTGGGTGAGTATGAAGGCTGCTTTAATGTTGTGAGTTTAGGGGTTTTTGTGTTGAGATTCATTGGTTTCTGTCTCACTGGCTTATCCTTTGTTGACTGAATAGCTGTGGCTGTGGGTCCCTAGTTCATCCCGTCATTCTCTGCAGAGTTCCATATGGATCCTCCATGATATGACTGTGGTGGCTCATCTCTTGCCAGGATCTCAGCTTTCTGCCTGCAGTCGGCTGGTAGGGTTATATAGGCCACAGCTCTCTCGCTATCACTTTCTTGATTTGGTTTATTCCAAGATATTTTTTTGAGGCTCTTGTGAATGCGATTGTTTCCTTGATTTCTTTTTCCATTATATTTATCATTGGTATAGAAGAAAACTACTAATTTTTATATGTTCATTTTGTATCCTGCTACTTCTCTGAGAGTGTTTTTCAGTTCTAGGAGTTTTCTGGTGGAGTCCTTAGTGTTGCTTCTGTAAAAAATCACATCATCTGCAAATAAGAATACTTCAAGTTCTTCCTTTCCTATCTGTATCTCTTTTATTTTTTTCTCTCAATTGCTTTGGGTAACACTTCAAGTACTCTGTTGAATAGTAGTGGGCAAAGTGGATATCATTCTTGTATTCCTGACCTTAGTGGGAATGTATCAATTTTTTTTCTATATTTCGTTGGATGTTGGCTAAAACTTTGTTATATAAAGCCTTTATTGTGTTGAGATATGTTCCTACCACCTCTAGCTTCTCCAGCACTTTTATTATGAAGGGGTGTTGAATTTTGTCAAAGGCCTTTTTTGTATTACTTGAGATTATCATATGGGTTCGGCCTTGAGTCTGTCTACGTGATGTATTACATTTACTGACAAATGTTGAACCATCTCGATGCATCTTTGGAATGAAGCCCATGTGATCATGTGTATGATCTTCTTCTCGAAGTATTCTTGAATTCAGTTCGCAAATATTATATTGAGAATTTTAATGTTTGTGTTCATCAGGGAGATTGGTCTATAATTTTTTAAATATTTTATTTATTTTAGAGAGAGAGAGAGGCAGACAGAGACAGAGAGAATGGGCATGACAGGGCCTCCAGCCACTGCAAATGAACTCCAGACACATGTGCCCTCTTGTGCATTTTGCTTTACATGGGCACTGGGGAATTGAACTCAGGTCCTTCTGCATTGCAGGCAAATGCCTGAACGGCTAAGCCATCTCTTCAGCCCTGTAATTTTTTTTGATATGTCTTTATCTCATTTGGTATCAATAATATTGGCTTCCTAGGAGGAATTTGGAAGTATCTCTTCCTTTTCTATTTTATGGAATAATTCAAGATGTATAGGTTTTACTTCTTCAGCATGAATTACAAATGAAATAATGGAGAATGAAAACAAGAGGTACTTAAAGATTTTAAAAAAGGATTTTTCCCTCTCTGTGATGTTTTCTTTAGCAACCTGTCCTGATATGTGCTGTACAACTAGCACTTCCGGCTCAAAACTTTAGAATCAGATTTGGAGTATGTATTGCCCCAGTGGAGATCAGCCCAGATCCCTTTTGGAGTGAACGTCTATCTCATCTAGCTGAGTGTTGAAGTTGGTGCCCATCATGGTCCACTTTCACCTTAATTTACATGTCTTAGTTGGGCAGGGCTTTGACTCAACCAAGCTCTAAGCTGTGTTGGGGAGGAGAAGGGAAGCCTTTAGCTTTCTGCAATCAGTGCTGCAGGTTCCTGTGAGCTGTGTAAATTCTCCTTCCCTCTAGAGTGTATCCAGATTGTGCACTCAGGCATGACAAGCTGAGTGGTGTCTTATAGTGGGGGAAGCCAACCGAGCTCTGAGACCTGTCCTGGAGGGGGAGATGTGAACTGAGGGAACACAGCGCTTCCTGTCAGTCTCTACACTGGAAAGGAAGAGGCCAAGGACACCACACAATCTGCCATAGTCAGATTCCTTAGTCCCACCCAACAGCAAACCACATATGGCAGGGAGATGGCTGTGAAGATGGAGTAATTCACTCATCACGGGCTATGAGTCTTCACAATAATGAACCGACAACTGTGGCCAGCCCCCTCCCTCTCCACAACTCCCTCTATGGCTCTCTACCATCCAGACACTGTGGTAGGGTGTATCTAGGCTTCACAAGTTGTGAATATTATTTGTTTTCCAGTCCCTAGAGTAGCTCAGTCTCAAGCATTAGGTCTACCCACCCCCACCCCCACCCCACATAAGACAGCCGCTGACTCTAGTCCTCTGAGATATGGGGACTCACAAAATACATTTCCTCTCCATTGCTAACCTGCTCTACAGACAGTGCCATGGTCACATCACTCCGGCTCCAGGGATGCTTGGCTTGCTTGTGGTCTCTTCCCATCCTGGAGATCAGCGGCTGGAGCTGCACATGGCTCCCTCCTTTCCTTGGGTGGCCTCTTCTTTCTTCATGCTTTTGTCTTATCATCTCTCGATGATTCCTGATATTCCCTTTCTTACCCTGACTTTTCTCATCTCTGGAGTTACCCAGTGGAAGCTTCTAATCCACCACCTTATGGGGTGGGGAGGAGGGGTGTGTGTGCAGCTCCTTCCTGTGCTTCTTTATCAAAGGTTCTCACGTCCTAAGTACTTCTTTAACTCGTTGTTTGATATACTGTGCGTGCATTTCCCTTTGGGTCTTCAATGGGAAGTCATGGCTTGCATAGGATATTCCTAATGTTTTCTATTTGTAATTTGTCATCTTTGTTTCTATATCTAGTGCCATCAGGAAAGATGACATGTATTCCAGAAGCCCTCTGCAGGGAACTGTTCCAGCAACATGAAGGACTTCAACAGTTAATACAGAAAGAAATGGACTCTCTTCATGAAGGCACGCTGATCTTCTCCAAGAGCTGGTCTTTGGATCTGGGCTTGCGAGAGAATCCAGAAGTCATCTGTGATGTACTTCTCATTGCTCTGTTCAAACTACCAACTCTGTACACCATCGTCAGAGTAGATGAGGAGCTAGAGGATGATTTAACTGTTCTCAAGGAACCAAGTTCTAAGTTAAAATATTATTCTAAACAAACGGCCCTAACTTTGAAGCAGGCGATGGTAAACGTCGGTGGTTACACTGGGAAAGTAGGTATTTTGATAAAGATACTCTACCTGAGTCATAAGGCAATCCCTCCATATGATTCAAGCTCAAAAGTATCTTACCCTGAATCGTATAACATTACAACCAAAACAATGGGAGACTTACTGACAGCTCTTCTTGAAGTCTTAACGCAAATAAATAGAAACAGAAAATCAGATTCTGGGATAGGGATTAATCTTGCCATTAAGCACTGATTAAGCACCTTCACTTTAAGCCTGGAATGGTGGTGCATGCCTTTAATCCCAGTATTTGGGAGGCAGAGGTAGGAGGATGGCTGTAAGTTTGAGGCCAGCCTGAGACTTCAAGGCCAGCCTGAGACTTCATAGTGAATTCCAGGTCAACCTGGGCTAGATCGACTCCTTACCTCAGAAAAAAATTAAAACCTTTAAAAATGTCATTTGTCTACATTGACATTCCTTCCGGTTGATGAAATGACAGCAGCTTTTAATGAATTCGAATCTCACTTTTCTAGAGAATTCAGAGGAGTTCCTTGACGAGTTTGAAAGTAATATTTAAGCTGGGTGTGGTGGCGCACGCCTTTAATCCCAGCACTTGGGAGGCAGAGGTAGGAGGACTGCCATGAGTTCAAGGCCAGCCTGAGACTACATAGTAAATTCCAAGTCAGCCTGGGCTAGAGTGAGACCCTACCTCGAAAAACCAAAAAAAAAAAAAAAAAAGTAATATTTATGCAACGGTGTTGCTGTCTGTCACAGATCTCATTTCTGTTGAATTGACGTATTGTATGTTTGTGCTTTGGAATGGATTTCCACATGCCCATAAGAATGTACATATGGCACAGAACACAAGAAAATTGCATCACCACGTGTGCTGACGACAGTGCAAACTGAACATAGACGATTTTAGAGAAAAGAAGTGGACACATGGAAAACGAATGCTGGAAATCTAGCTATCCAGTGCAAGGCTTCAAAATACAGCTAACAATCATGAGATTCAGCCAGGGTTTATGAATTATGTCTACACAATGGACCCTTCGTAATTTATACCTGTGGTACCCTTCCTTGTACGCTGGATTTCCTTTTGTTTGTTTCGAAGAGTATTCTCCATTTTGAAGTCATTATTTGACAATTTTAAACTCTCGGTATCATTTTTCAGCGTGTGCACATGGTGTATGTACGTGTTTGTTCGTATATGTGTGGGTGTGCATGCATACGTGTGCATGTACGTGTGGAGGTTAGAGGACCACCTCGGGTGTTGCTCCTCAGACACACCACCCACTTCACCAAAGAGGCTGGAGTGGCTGGGTAGTGAGCCTCAGGGATCCCCTGGTTTCTGTCTCCCCCATTGCTGGGGTTACTGCTGCCTGCCACCACACCCAGCCTAGCATTTTATGTAGGTTCTGGGGTTTGATCTCAGGTCCTTATGCTTGCAAGACAAGTACTTGACCAACTGATATTTGTCGGCTATAATTTTTATTTTTAAATTTTATATACTTTATATATAAAGTATACTTATATACTTTATATACTTTATATATATTTTTAAATTTTATAAGTATAAGTCGAGTAAAAATGGTTAGGGGGTTCTACTTTGTTTTATATACTTTACATAAATGCCAAGTGCCTTATCACTTTTTATGTAAGTATTGTGCATTAACCTAACAATGTTAAAACTTCTACCATAACTGAAGAAATGTTCCTTTTGTACATCTACCGTTGTGAAAGACAAAATTTATCAAGTATCTTATCTGTAAGTGCATATCTTATATGCAATGGTAACCAGTCATGGCTTTTGACTGATGCAATCAAAAAATTTAGGTTGCCTGTTGTGATGGTTAGGTTTTGTTGTCAACTTGATCTTTTTAATTATCTTGGGTGGGTCTCTGAGGATGTTTACAGGAAGGCAGCCTCTCAGCAAGGGACAAGATATAAAGAAGCTCAAAGAAACTAGAAGTAAACATCCTTTCCTGTGTGGGCAGTGCAGGAAGGAAATTCCAGAGACTCAGGAAGCCATTAAGTCTGGGGAAGGGTTGTAAGACCCCACCCTAAGCTATATAAAGGGGAAGAAATTCTCTCCTTGTCCCTCCTGCCTGTTGGCTGTACTATGTATATGGTGTTGGTGATGGGTTTCTCTCTCTCTGCTTGGACCTGTGAAAGAGGGCCAGCCTCTTTCACTGTTATGGAACTTCCCCTCAATCTGTAGTTTCAATAAATACTTTCCTCCCCCAAACTGTGCCTAGTTTGGAGATTCATCCCAGCAACGTGTGGCTGACTACGACACTTGTGATGATAATTCAGATGACTTCAGTTATAAACAAAGTGTATATAATTGCTCATTGTATGCTGTGTTCCATCTATTTATCAGTGCCTTTGTTTTTTAAAAATTACTTTTATTTTGTTCACTGATCTATGTCTTTAGGGATATAATTCATCTGTCCATAACTTTTATATTCATGCAATTACCATTAGAATACTTGATTAGTTAATTAGTTTTCGCATAAGTGCAAAAACATTTATGTTATTATTGCCTATGTTTAAAATAAAAACTGTCAAAACTTCCATCATGCTGTTAATGTTTCTCAGAGAAATCATTCTTTCCAAATGCTCATGGAACATGAACCCCGATGGCCCAAATAAACCTCAACAGATTTTAAAGACCTGAAAGTATGCCGAGTGTATTCCATAATGAAAGTAGAATTAAACTAAATATATATATATTTAAATATAAATATATATATATTTATATATATATTTATATTTAAATTTATATATATATTTATATTTAATATATATTTATATTTATATAAATATATTTTTATATATATTTAATATATTTATATTTAAATTTATATATATATATATTTATATATATAAATATAAATATATATATATATAAAAAAAAGATAAAGGAAAATCTCTAAGCACTAAGAAACTAAAAAGCCCAAACTCAGAAGGCCCAAAATCACATGTTCTCTCTGATATACGGTTCTTAGCTTATAATAGCTCTGAGTTTACATGGGCAAATGTGGATAAAACTCATAAAGGCAGGATTATAACCTAAATGAGTACAAAGAGAGGAACTGGAAAAGGGTGAGGGAAGGGTGAAAGAATGCATGTGACATGTAACCTTAAAGGGGAAAGATCCTGGGGGAGAAGGAAATGGGGGGAAGAAGGGGAATGGACACAGGAGACAGAGAAAAGAATCGACAAAAACAAATTGTATTTGAAAATGCTGTAGCTTGTCTATGGCCATGCCACCCTGAATGTGCCCGAGCACGTCTGAAAATGCCATATGTAAGTCCCTGTATGCCAACTAAAAAACTTAAACATAAAACTAAAAATTGGCTATCAAAATTAATTAGCACACACAAAAATGTACCTCTAAATTATTCAAAGAACAAAGAGGAGGCATCCAGGTAAACTTCAAAAATGCATTTACATCACTGAAAATTCAAATAGAAAATATTAAAACTTGTGAGATAGAGACAGAGGTAATAAGAGTGATGAGACCCTATAGCATAATGGAAATGTAAGTACTATAAGTATATGTTTCATGGTACACTGAAACCCACCCCACCATATCCATATCTGACGCTCTGGTTACTGTGAATGTTGTCTTGCATGGAGAAAAGGCCTTTGCAGATGTGACTAAATTAATGTTCTTGTGATATGGAGATTATTTTGTATTATCTAGGTGGGGCCAATATAACCATAAGGGTCTTTATGAGAGAAAAACAGATGAATCTGAATTAGAAAGAGAATATAAATAAGAATAGACACAGTTGAGTGAGAAGGAAAGAAGAAAGAGGAGAGGGCTCTGTTGTGAACAAGCTATGTCAGGAGCATAGATGGACACATTCATGTCTTTCCATAATGTCTGAATTTATTAACAATAAATTCATAAACTGCTATAATCCACCTGTTATTACTGATGGCACTTGCTTTTAGTCATTGGCAAACAGGTCCTTTGGTTCCAATCTACTTATGATTAACTTTAATAATATTAAAGTTATTATTAACTTTTATTAACTTTCAGAACATACATTACACTTCATACAAAAAATATATATTTATTATGCATAATATGAATTTATCTATACATAGTGTGATAGTTTATATCAACTGTTCACTTGGCAAGACCTAAAACTACCTAGGAAACAAGCCTCTGAGCAAGCCTGTGAAGGATGATCTAGATTAAGTTAGCCTCTGAGCATGCCTTTGAGATTAGAAGTCTCCCTTTAACTGTGGTGACACCATTCCATCCCGACTGGAGAAAAAGGTGAAAGCTAGCTGAGCACCACATTCATCATTCTCTTCTTCACTGTGGAAAAAAATGTGACTGGCCACCTCACACTCCTGCCACCATACCTTCCCCACTATGATGGACTGTATCCTTGACTGAAAACTAAAACCCTTCCTTCCTTAGGTTGCTTCTTATCAGGTATTTGGTCACAGTAAGAAGACAGTAACTAGCATACATGCGCACGCGCACACACACATACTACAGTGGTTACAAAAGGGTCAAAGGGGCTACGGATTCAGAGACCCAAGGAAAAGCCTCTGCAGAAGACTACAGAAGTTTTATGGATCATGGCCACACCTCTGTTCAAGTGCAGAATTGTCAAATGCATTTCAAGTGTCAGTATGAGGTGAGCTGTATGTCACAGGAAAAAGAACTGTGCTTGAACTGTGGCCCAACAGTGAAAATGAGATCTTCATCCTATGAGGGAGTGTTAGAATATAAATCAGAATTAAGATCTGCAGTGGTTACTTCAAGCACAGCTGCCCTTCATTTATTCATTCATTCATTCTTCATTCATTCATTATTTCTGGTGTTTTCTCATGTTCCAGGGGTTCACACAGCCTCACTGCTTCATCAGTACCTATAACAGCAGAAGAAATGATATTGGTTATGGGACACATCCAGAGTTTAGAGATACTGGAAAGTGTGGAGAATTTTCATCTTAGAATGTATCAAATAGGGTGGATTTAAGGATATTTAAAATGGAGTTTTGGGCTGGAGAGCTGGCTCAATGGTTAAAGGCACTCACTTGCAAAGCTTGACGGCCTGGGTTTGATTCCCGGCCAACATCTAAAGCCAGATGCACAAAGTGGTGCATGCATTTGGAGTTTGTTTGCAGTAGCAAGAGTCCCTGGGTGTAACCCCCCACACTCTGTTTGCAAGTAAATAAATATTTTTAAATGGAGCTTTGCAAATAAAATGAATTTTGAGATAGGAGAAGACAACATTTGTTTTTGTGCTGGGGAATTGACATATGTTTCTGGTTCACACAGTTCTGAAAGACAAATAGACTTCTTCCCCTTTTTGGTGATTAACAGGAAGTTAGAGAGAACACATAACTTGTTAGTGACTCACACCACTAGGAAATGACAGAGCCAGTTTCTGGACTGAGGTTCCTCAGACCCGAGACCCTCTCACGTTCCCACTCTCTCCCTCTCACGTTCCCACTCTCTCCACTGCCCTGAGAGCCATGATCCCTGTTGAGTCAATGGAGAGAATCAGTAAACCTCCTATTGTTCATAGCAAGAGTGTGTTAGCTCATGGCTCAGTGGGTCTTCTTTCCTTTCATTTTATAAGGGAACATGCTTCCTAAGGAAATTGGGTGAAGTCATGGAATGTCTTTCATTCCTCTGATATTCCAAGTAACCCTCAGTGATGTACAGGGATCAGACCATAGATTAATTTATGTAATCACTCCAAAGGCACCAGTGTCCTCTCTGCCCTCTACTCCCCATGTGACTTGGAGACTCAGATTCTAATTCTGTTCTTTACTGAAGTCACCTGATAAACTTCACTTAGCCTTCCCAGAGCTCCCATTCCATCCATCTTTCCTGGAGGCTCCCATGGAACTTTGTATTTGTTTTGGGACATCATTAATTTCACTGTGAGGCTAGAGAGTCTTTAGAAACTGTATGGAAATGTCCAGAGCTACTCTTTGCAACCCACATGAAATCATATGAGGGATTTGAGTGGCTTAGGACTATAGTAGTTAGAATCAGATGTCCCCCTGTTGCAGTCAGCTTTCTCTGTTGCTGCACAGAAAGAACCCAAGCAAAAGTGGCTTGTGGAGGAATGGGTTTATTAGGCTTACGGACTCTAGCAGAGACTCCATCCTGGCAGGGAAAATGATGGCATGAGCAGAGGGGTGGACATCACCTCTTTAACAGCACTGGAAATAGAGGCAGGAAGGTTGCCAAATACCGGCAAGGGAAAGCTGGCCTATAACCCCAAAAGCCTGCCCCCAACAACACAGCTCTAGTGAGGTTGTAATTCCCAAACTGCCATCAGCTGAGGATCGATCATTTAGAACACATTCATTTGTTTGTGGGGGACACCTGGATCAAACCATGACAGTCTTCCCCTAGCCCCCACAAACTAATAATCATACATGATGTACATAAAATGCATTCAGCTCAACTCTTAAGTCCCCACAGCTTTCAACTGAGCCATAATACCAAAAATAAACCTGTAATGGCACAGAACAGTCACACTGCAAAACATGAGGCACAGAAAAAACAGATTGAACCAATACAAGATTTAAAATAACTAGGGCACCATCAATCTCTAACTCCAAGTTCAATGATTCTAACCAATAAAAAGTCTCTTGGAGATTCAAATCCGCCCCTCTAGCTCAGCTACTCACAGTCCAGGAAAATTTCATCCGGTGCTGGCAGCTCGCCTTGGCACCCATCCTGGCATCTTATTGGGTCTCCATTGCAACCCACAGTTTATCCTCGTGGCTCTATTGGGCTCCATGCAGGCAACCTAGCACACCAGCTTCACACTCCGATGGCCATTTTTCTTTCTTTTTTTTAAATATTTTTTTGTTTATTTGTTAGAGAGAGAGAAACAGAGAGACAGAGAGAGAGAGAGAGAGAGAGAGAGAGAGAGAGAGAGAGAATGGGCACACTGTAAACGAACTCCAGACATATGCGCCCTCTAGTGTAGCTGGCTTTACATGGGCATTGGGGAATTGAACTCGGGTCCTTCTTCATTGCAGGCAAACGCTTTAACCGCTAAGCCATCTCTTCAGCCCCCGATGGCCATTTTTCAAAAACAAAACTGTGTTGCAAATCCAATGACCCTCTCTTCTTGCATTTGTTCTACTCCACAGAACCAGGTGGGCTACCAACTTGTTAATCCAGGGGGGAACAAAGCATTCAGGCCCCTTACTTCAAAGAGTCCACATTCTTCCTGTTGTTCCAATGCAGACCAGCTGGCTAAATCTCAGTGGTTGTCATCTCTCAAACACTTGCAGGTGAACGGGCAGCAGTTTCAACCCAAAGATCTTTCTTTCTGTGCCATCTCCATCTGCTCACACCAGTCCATCTTTACATCAAGCAACCCTGCACAGGTTCCCAGGACACAGGCAGACAGAACGCAGCAAGCCTCTCACACAAACTGCTTCTGGCACAGTCCTGACAAAGTTCTTTCTCACCCTAGTAAGCCAAACCTGACAGTGCATAGTTCTTCCATGAAGCTGTAATCACAACACTGAGAGGCATCTCTTAGGATGAGGTTTCCAGTCCGTCCACATTCCTCCTGCAGATCATTTCCAAAACCACAAGATCAGGGTTCTAGCAGCAACAGATGACCCCACAACCTGGTACCAAAACTGTTGTGGTCAACTTTCTAGTTGCTGTGCGGAAAGAACCCAAACAAAAGTGGTTTATGGAGGAATGGGTTTATTTGGCTTACGGACTCGAGGGGAGACTCCATCCTGGCAGGGAAAATGATGGCATGAGCAGAGGGCTGGACATCATCTCTGCCATAGCACTGCAAACAGCGGCAGGAAGGTGTGCCAAACACTGGCAAGGGGAAGCTGGCTTATAACCCCATAAACCCGCCCCAACAACACAGCTCTAGCGAGATTCTAATTCCCGAACTGCCATCAGCTGAGGATCGATCACTGAGAACACATTCATTTGTTTGTGGGGGACACCTGGATCAAACCATGACACGCACATAAACTCAAATGTTTGAGCAATTGGTCCCCAGTAGGTGGTGATTTGAGAGGAGAAGCCTTGCTTGAGAAGATGTTTTGCTGGTGGTGGGTTTGGGGGTGTTATAGCCTAGCTTTCCCCTTTCAAGAGCTCAGCTCACCCTCTTGCTGCTTTCTGCCAACTGCTGTGGCAAGAAGTAACGTCCAGCCTTTGCTCTACCATCCTTTCCCTGCCATGCTGAAACTTCTTCTTGAGACTGGAAGCCAAATAAACCCTTGCCTCCCATCAGCTGCTTTGGGTTGGGTGTTTCGTTCCAGCAATGTGAAAGTAACTACAGCAAAAACATCAAGAGATTCATGGAGACTGATTACTTCAGACCTTGACATTCTTTGGCATCATTAACTCTAGTAATAGACAAAGTTTCTATTTGAGACAGTGATTTCATTTTCCCAAGGAAAGTATTAATACCATTTAATCTGAAACCATATTAATTTCAACCAATGCCAAAATTAAAATGCCAGAGCAAATAAAGTGCCAATAGTAAGTGCATTTATAATCCAATTGCTGTTGACAAACTGTCCTCTGAAGGATTGTACCAATATGTCCTCTTACCAGTATTGTATGAGAAGGCTTGTTTTCCACAGCCCAGCAAATAAAAGTTAATGTCAGATTCCTCTCACACTCTGATTGATGTAAATGATATTTTATATTAATTTATTTGCATCTTACTTTAATATTTAGCATTGCTTTGAATAGGAGAGCCATCTGAATTTTATTTTCTCTGAACAGTTGATTATTTGGTTAAGATCAACCTAGAAACTTTTCATATATTAGTGATATTGGCCTTTTATTAGTGATATGAGTTGTAAATGTTTTATTATTTGGTCATATCCTCTGACTTTGTTCTTAGTGGTGTTAGCCACGCACAGGATGCTAAGTACTTGTATGCAGTCATAGATCTCAATCCTTATTTTTATAAACATTTTTAACTTTATTATTTGTGTGTGTGTTTATGGGAGTACCAGGGTCTGTTGCCACTATAAATGAATGCAGATATTTAAGCCACTTTTTGCATCTGACTATGTGGGTGCTGGGGAAACCAACCCCCCAATAGGCTTTGTACACAAGTGCCTTGAAACACTAAGACATCTCCCCAGCCTTTCAATCCTTATTTTTATGGCTTCTGAATTTTGGATTTTGATTGCTTTACATTTAAAATTTTTTTATTTTTATTTATCTGCAAAGAGAGAGAGATAGGAGAGAGAGAGAAGGAAGAAAAGAGAGAGAGAAAGAGAATTTGTGTACCAGGTCCTCCAGTTGCTGCAAATGAATTCCAGATACACTTGCTATGCTATGTACTTGCTTTATGTGGACACTGGGGAATCAAACTCGGGTTTTAGGCTTTGCAGATAAGTGGCTTAACCACTGAGCAATCTCTCCAGCCCCTGATTGCTTTCCTTTTTTTAAAAAAAAACTTTTTTATTGATAGTGTCCATTATTATAGATCATAAACCATTATGATTCACTCCCCACCCTCCCCCATATCTCTTCCCCCTCTCAGTTAGTCTCTGATTTGTTTCAGTGTCATCATTTTTTCCTCCTATAATGTGTAGGTATTATCAGGCACTGTGATGTCTTGAATATCAAGGACATTTTGTGTCTGGAAGTTTGCACTGTAAGCAGTCCTACCCTTCCTTTGGCTCTTGCAATCTTTCCACCACCTCTTCAGAAATAGACCCTGAGCCTCAGGAAGTGTGATAGAGATGACCCAGTGCTGAACACTCCACTGTCATTTCCTCTCAGCACTATGGTGTCTTTTGCGTTATCCCAGTGGTCACAGCCATCTGAAAAAGAGAAGCTTCTCTAGATAAATGTGAGAGTAGCATTATATATGGGTATGCTCATTTTTAAAGTACTTATAAGTACTTATAAAGTAATATATATATAGCCAGATGATAGCAGGCATTACTCTCCTAGGGTTCATGACCTCTCCTGCCATAGGATTTTGACCAGGTCTTCAGTATTCCCTCCCATGGAGTGGGCCTCCAGTCCAATTGCTTTACTTTTAAAAAATTATTTATTTATTTGCAGAAAGGATGGGTGCCAGGGCCTCATGTCACTGCAAGTGAACTCCAGACACCTGCACCACTTTGTGCATCTGGATTTATGTGGGTACTGGGGAATTGAACCCAGGTCATCAGGCTTTGCAAGCAAGCACCTTTAACCTCTGCACCATCTCTCCAGACCCTATCGTTTTACTTTTAATGCCAAAATTATAAAGTTGCCCATTTTTTCTAGAATAGTTATTGCTTTTTAAAAAGTTTTAAAATTTTGTTTTAAGACAATTATATATTTATAAAAATGTTACATATATATTGCATTTTTATCATATGCACTCCACATTACCCTTCCATTGTTCCCCAGTCTCACTGAGCCCCTTCTTCTTCCCACCACTTACTAACTGCTACATCATAAGCGAGTATAACTCCTCTCTCTACCCCTTCCCTGCCAGCAACCCTTAGCAGCCATTAGCTCCTCAGGGAGGGCTGAGGCCTCAGGAGGCCCCCGCCCATCCAGGAAAGAATGTTAACTGGCCCCATCGTGTTTAGGTGCTTGGAGTTCATGAGTGTCATGTCCAGATGACAAAGATCACAGCCCTTCTCCCCATCCTCCTCTTACTTCCTTTACTCCCACTCTTCTGTGATGCTCCCTGAGCCGTGGAGGGGGTGACATATATGTCCCATGTAGTGGCAAGCTCTCATCAATCACTTGTTCTCATCACTTTGACCAGGCATGAGTCTCTGCATTAATTGCCTCCAACTGCCATTGGGTGTGGGAAGGGGGAGGGCTTTTCTAACCAAGGCTGGGAATAGAACTAATTTGTGGGTATAAATATTTAGAAGGTAGTTTGACAACACATCTGCTTAGCAGAACCATAGTAGTTTTCTCCTAGGGCCTACGACCTCCCCAACCATGGGCTTTTGACCTGGTTTTCAGTACCAGGTATAAATTCCCCCTGTGAAACAGGCCTCAAATCCAATCAGAGAGCAGTTGGTTTCCCCCACGAATAGTGGTTTCATGCCACTATTGCCTAGGCACACTTTGCCTCGTAGGTCAGTATTGTAGAATGCAGGCTACACTGCAGGGGTGATATCATTGATTTTTCTCTGACAGCGGCCTGCAGAGAACTTTCTGCCACTATGAAAATTAGCCAGCTGGAAGGAAATTTCCAAGTTCCAGCTTGATTTCTCTATGTCTTAGAACCAAAGAGTGTGGTGTCATCAGTCATAGATCTTACCATTCAGTTCTAGTGAACAGGCAAAAGCAATGGCAGCCGCCTGAATTGTTTTGAGGGCTCCTCTTGTTTAGTTAAAATAATTTGGTCCACTTGAAATTCATGCTATGATATGACATGAAATGTAAATTCATCTTTTTATGCTTTAGTTGCTACCCAGTTATCCAAATATCTTCATTGAAAATCTAATTTTTCTGTTTACTTGAGAAGCCAATTCTATCATTAACAAAATCTGTAATGTGTTCACAGCCATTTATGGACCTAATATTTGGAACTTTTGCCTAATTATGTACCAAAACAAGTTTTTTTATTTTTATCTGAGACTTGCTAATGATGTCAGATGTAGATAGCCCCTTGTTGTCTGACTTTTGGGGTGGAGCATGAACAAATGCCTGTTGACCCTAGATAGAGCAGTGACAAGAGATGGAAGAAACAATTTCACTGCAGTTTTATTTGTAAGTGAATGGCTTTATTGGGTTATTTACACAGCATGACTTAAAGGCAGCTGCATTCCCCACCCAGGCATGAGTGGTGACTCACAAAAATTACACAACTATGGAGCTCTCTGCTCAACTTGCGCAAAACTCCACCAGAGTCCCCTCTTCTAAGCCATCATTTATGGCTTATATAATCTTGGGGAGGGCCTCATGAGTCTTGCCATGTTCCTGAGTTTCTTTTTTTTTTTTTTAATATATATTTATTG
>PVHP010023586.1:0-27261 GCA_004024765.1 Zapus hudsonius
CTTTTTGTGTCTATCTATTTTGAATTGAATTGTCTGTAGATGATGGGCTGGGTACATTAGTAGTATTTACACTAGATTCTAATTGTTTTATTTGTCTTTCTAGCAAAAGGGTGAATGATGCATAAGGACACCAGGCATGAGCCTAGTGATCTGAGGACAGAGACAGTGTCGAACAATCATGAGTCATGGATCACACGCAACTTCAATTACAAATGCTATATCACCTACCTAACTGGCTTCTACAGTTGCCTCTGGACATTCCAACAGTGGGAAAAAACCAAACATGGATCCTGTTGTTGCTCTTGGGTATAAAGATGGGAAGGAGCTATACCATCCTTTCTTTGATATGGGGAGAATGGGCTGACTGTTAATAAGGACTCATTAGAGTCTCCAGGACTGAGGATGCCAAGATTCAGTTCTTTATCAGAGTACTAGAACAAATCTTGAAAAAGCTAAAGCTGCTGAACCATGAACGTGCTGACTTCGTCTTCTTTTACTTCTCTTTTTTTTCTCCCTCTCTCCTTCCCTCCCTCTCTTCTTCTTTCTTCCTTTGTTACACTGGGGATCAAACCCAGGACTTTATATACTAAGCAAGTACTTTATCACTGAGCTACATCCCCAGCATCTTAACTTTTTGTTGTTTTGTTTTGTTTGTGAGATAGAGTCTTACATAGCCCTAGCTGGCTTTGAACTTGCTATGTAGCTATGCTGAACTTTGAGCTCCTGACTTTCCTGAACCCCACCTCCCAAGCACTGGGATTACAGGCATGCACAACCACACCTAGCTAGCACCTAACTTTTAGTCTTTTCTTTTCCACACTCTCTCTTTCATGCCATTCATTCATTCATTTATTTTTACATAATCATTGAGTAAACTTTGAAGATAAATGAAATTTCGGTGTAATTAGACATTGACTAGGGCTTATAGGAATGGCTTTATCTTTAATTTTTTTATGCTCTGAGTTTCCTGGGGGGGGGGTGGAGTATTCTCATTAGAACATCATTTGCAAGTGGAGAAAAAGTGCTCTTTTATTATTATTATTACTATTGCTTTTATGAGCAAATAATATTCAAGCCAGATGGTGATGATATTTTAAACAAATGGAAATAGCTTAGTTCAACAAAAATATATTAAGCATTTCATATGTACCACAGTAACTGAGACAGCTAAGACTGTCTGTTCCTCTGTGCCTCTAGCAGCTTTAATTCCAGTGGGAGGTGTTACATAATAAAAAGAGTAATAAAAATAAAGTTAGTACTTGATTTTCTCTAATGCAGAACTCTAATAAATTGAATGGTAACATGAAACCTTGTTTCATGAAAGACCTCTGTTTCTAAGCCATTTATATTGGAACAGTCTAGTGAGCTATATGGTATACTAGATCAAATGATGAGGGCCAAATCATTCACCTTTACTTGATTATAAACACAGCTCAGGGGTGGGGAGATGGCTCAGTGGATGAAGGTGCTTGCCAACAAAGCCTGACGGCCATGGTTCAATTCCCCAGTCCCCATTTAAAGTGACACTTGCATCTGGAGTTCACTCACAATGACATGAGACACTGTTACTCCCATACTCTCTTTCTTTCTATCTCCCTCCATCTCTATATCTGTTTCTCTCAAATAAATAAAATAGAACTTTAAAAAAAAAAAAGAAAACATAGCCCTATTAGTGTCTAAGAATCTGAATGATTAATTGGGTTCTAATTTCTTATTATCTTATGTCATATTATATATTCATTTATGAAATCAACCTAGGGCCTTGCATATGCTAGGCAAGTGCTCTACCACCGAGCTACTTTCCTAGCCATGGATTTCAAATTTTTCATGCTTAGGGTAGTTGGCTATACAAGGAAAGAGGTAGAAAACAGGAAGTGCCCTTGGAGTAAACAGGAATGTTTACTGTCCCCTATATTTTTCATGCCCAGATATTTAGCTTCTGTGTTAGTCAGAGGATAACAGAAGTGATTCAGACCTGGCCTGCTCTCAAGAAATTCACATTCTACTGAATAGGAAGTTGAGTAAAGTGATATAATCATGGATATGTGCATATAGGCATATATCCAGGGAGAGGCTAAAGAGGACTATAGGTGATTGGTGATTAATATTTAAATAGGTAATTAATTGGAGGTGGTATGGGAAATGATATTAGAATCAAAGTGTATGGTGAGCATGGAGATTGGTAAATTTATATTAGATAAAGAAGAAATGAATGAAGTGGTTAGAAATGAAGCTAGAGTGGGAAATGGGCCAGATATTGTGTGGTTTTTAAGAATTTTACTGGGCTGGAGAGATGGCTCAGCAGTTAAGGCACTTGCCTCCAGTACCTACGGCCCTGGGTTCAATTCTCCAGGACCCACATAAGCCAGACCCACAAGGTGGTGGCCCTGGTGCATTCTCTCTCTCTCTCTCTATCTCTCTGTCTCTGTCTCTCTTTTTTTCTCTCTCTGTATCTCTCTGCTTAAAAACGAATAAATAAAATATTAGAAAAAAGAGTTTTACTTATAGGAAAGAAAGAATACCTAAAGAGAGCTGAGGACATAATATTCATACCATTCATGGGGTCCTGGGTTTATACCTATTACCAGAGAGAAAACAAGTACTTAAAAGTTTTTTCTCTTTATTATCCATAACTGCATACATTATAAGAGCAAATCTTGAGATGGTAGCCCCATTACACTCCCCCCTGTCCCAAACCCACTGGGGACCCTCCTCACGGGCATATTGGATCAGTCCCTGAGGTTAACTTAGTGATATGAACTAAGGTATAGTTTGGAATGATTATTTGATTGTTTGGAGTATGTATTGGAAGAGGCTAATGCAGGATGACATGTTTCCCTTCAAAGCAAAAATAGTAGCAGTATTCCAAATAAGAGATATTAGTGGCATAGACTGGAATAGTGGAGAAAAGTTAATAGATTTAACAGATTTAGGACTTAGAGATGTGGTAGATAGTCATTTGAGAGTTACCAAGAAGGACATAGATTTAAAAAAAATAAAGATGGCCTATATGGGAAAATGGACATTCAAGGCAGTCTGGTATGATGGAAATGTCCCTGAATGAGAGCATGGAGTTTGTATGGATTCTAATTATAACTGTGTCCTCGGACTGGTTATGTGATTCCCCTGATCTCCTCCATGTAGCTAGGGAATTGAACTATGTAAAGGTCCCCAGATAATTTTCAAGTCCCCTTTCTGCTCAGATGAAGAAGCATACCACATAGCATAAATGCTAATAAAATATTGAGGGCTAGGGAGAGATTCCTTAATTAAATTAATGACTATCTCCAATTAAGAGATCCACCACCTTGGGAGCTTGGATAAGCTAACATCTGTGTGCTTCAGTCTTCAGAAGAAGAGGGACATAGTAACAGTATAGCCCTCCACTGACATTGCTGTGAGCATGAGATGTTAAGTGGAAAACACAAGATTACCAGTTAGTACTATCATTGTGGCATTCGCAGAGTCACTGATGTGTGAAAGTGTCCTATGGAAAAGGTGAGAAAGGGATTCTGAGTGGAGGGAAGATGGTGAGCCAAAGTCCAGAGTTAGCAAAGCCCAATGATATGTTTAAGGAAAATTGGAGTTCTAATGCTGAATTTAGGAACATATAAGGAATAAATAATTAGGGTTTAAAAGGACTATTTGAAATTATGAAGTATTTTGACATCAAGTTAAAATATTTGAACTTTATCCCAAACATTGGAGAACATTTGAAAATATTCAAGCCAAAATGGTGATGAGATTTTAAACAAATGGAAATAGATTAGTTTAACAAGAATATATTAAGCCCTTCATATGTACCACAGTAACTGAGACAGCTAAGCCTGTCTGTTCCTCTGTTCCTCTAGCAGCTTTAATTCCAGTGGGAGGGGTTCCCTAATAATAAATGAGGAAAAATGCCTTCAGATAGTAATAAAGCTTTGAAGATAATAAAATAGGAAAAGGTAATAGAAACTGGAATGGGCAAATGATTAGACACCTTTTGAAAACGTTCTTTGACTCATCTCCTAAATGAAGAGATAGAGCCAGGCTTGTGTGCATCTCAAGCAAAACTATTTCAGGCAGAAGAACTCCTGAAATATGGAAGGGGTAGGCAGTGTGGCTGACCTGGGAATGAAGTCAGAGTGGAGAAGGGGATGCTGTGGGGAATAGATAAGGGCTGATTGTATAGGACCTTGTGGGTCATGGAAGACTGGCTGTCTGAGTGATGATGGTCTAACGTAATAGAAAGGGAGGTTTGAACAGGCGGTGATATTACCTGATACATGTTTTGTGAAAGTCCACTCGAGTTGTTGTAAAGAATGTAAGACCTAAGTCATATCCTGTACTCTTCACTCTCCTGTACTCTGAGACTCTGTAAGGTCCCTCTTAATTTTCTCAGGATACCCTTTCTGTTTGCCATCTTATTTTTTATTCTTCTTATAATAACCTCAGAATTTAGAGCAGGGATTATTCTGTTTTTAATATGTTAAAAAGCTGTCCCTAAAGTGGAGTTTCTTATTTATGAGATAGTTTTAAGATTATAACTCAGAGAGAAGAAAACCTGATTCTCTCAGGAAGAGTTTGGTAACCTATGGCATAGCTGGCTTCTGATATGCTTTTCATTGTGGGGAGTTGCCTTTAGGTTCAGTTTGAATACCTCCTCTATAAAGATGTTTCCCACCCAAGCTTTGAACTCACATAGATCTGGGTTTCATTCCTGCCCCTTCCACTTCTTGGCAGTGGGACCATAGCTAATTATTTTACCTCTCTAAGCTTTCTTGTGAAAGATGAAATAATACCTAATTCATGTAGCTCCTATGAGGAATAAATCAAGTGAAAGTAGCTTTGTGAAGTCCCTCCGTTCTATTGGCATAAAATAACTACTTAAAAAGCTTATTCCCCAACTCAGATTCTTTTTATGCTTTCCAAGTGAGTAGGTAAATGACCAACTGAAATGACCATTTGGTGGATGGATAAATTATTCAAGGAATGGATCATCAAAGAATTGGTAGATGGAGAGGTAGATGAATTCAACGAGTGATTGGAGAGCCAAGTATTGGCAGTACTGAGATGTACTAGAAGTTCCCTTAAAGAAGGAACACTGTGCCAGCAGATACAAGCCTATTAGCATATAGTTACAGTTCAGTTCACTAGATGCTACATGTGAAGTTTGATAGTGATAAAAAAAGAGAGTGGGTGAGTATTAAGGCTGCTTTAATGTTGTGAGCTTAGAGGTTTTTGTATTGAAAATCATTGGTTTCTGTTTCACTGGCTTATCCTGTGTTGATTGAATGGCTGTGGCTGTGGGTCCCTTGTTCATCCTGTCATTCTCTGCGGGGTTCCATATGGAGCCTCCACGATATGACTGTGGTGGCTCATCTCTTGTCAGAATCTCAGCTATCTGTCTGCGGTCGGTTGGTAGGGTTAGATGGGCCACAGCTCTCTCGCTGCATCCTGAAAAATACAAACATAATCTCCATCAGAGAGTGTGATCAGTATAGGTTAGCAAATATACACAATTCTGGATTACCTAGATTCTGTTTTCAGTAGCCTCCCCGTCAGTTGCTCCCATAGTGCATCTTTTCTTGGGAGCCCAAGAGTACGGGATCTGGTGCATATTGCCCTGAATCCCCAGTTCCAGTCAAGGGCTCCCCCTCACTGAGTAGAATATTTGGCTGAATTTAAAAGCTGTTGGTTGTCTCCCCCAGGCCTAGGCTCCTCCATTGCACAAGTACTCCTTTCTTGGTTCACTGTTCTCTTCCAGTAGGAGGTGTGGTCAGCCTACTCATGGCCGCAGACTGTGTTTCATGCCAGTGGTCTCTGTTTACTCCAGCTGTCGTTGATCAGCTTCCCCTGGCAGCTTATGTAGTGCCTTCCAGCACTGCACTAACTGCCATCTGGGGGCAGAAGAGGGGGTGGAAAGATTGTGAAAGCCGTGGTGGGGGAGACTATCCAGAGGCATGGCACCCCTCAGTAACAACACACTTGGGCCAGGAGAACCAGGCTGAATACTAGGCTATCCATGGTCCCCTGTCACAAGGACTGATCCAGACAGCCCATGGAGGAGGATATCCAGCTGATTGGGGATGGGGAGGGGGGGCCTTGGGGAATTGGGGATAGCAACTCATTGTTTGCCCACTAAATAATGTAACTCATTATGGACAATAAAAATAAAAATTAAAAAAAATAAGAGAATGGTTATTCCGGCCCCGGGAAGGCAATGCTTGGTTCTGCCAACTAAATCGACTTGGCAAATGTTTACAGAAATTATTGAAGTAACATGGATAGTTAAACTACATGTTTTTCTCTTTCCAGAAAGAGCAAATTTTTTATGTAATCATGGTATCTTCATGCATCTTGTCTATAATTATACTGTTTGTGTGGATAGAAACCTCCAATGAATACTTCAGCTTTGACTGGTGAGTTTCACTTTCTATACTTTGAGTCATTTGCTGAATCTTGTTGTGAGATCATTTCTGTAGTACCCTTTCTTCCCATGTCTTGATCTGCGATTGTTCCCACTGTGCAGAACACTTGCCTATTTCTTATTGGTGTATCTTATAACCTCTACCAAAGGAGAAATTCTTTGTTATTTTTAATGTGGTTACATATTCACTGAGCCATATTTTTATATTTTTAAAATATTTCTCCAAGTTCCTTATTTGAAGGAGGTGTAATACCTGTTATTTTGAAAAGTATAATTTTTAAAATAAATACCGACACCAAATAAAACATCGTTTCTCTTAAATTGTTATCAATTTTCTTACACATAGTACTTTAGAAACAAAACAGTTAGACTATTTTTAATGCCTCAATTCTCTCACAGATTAAAGTAATTCATGTGGTTCTGAATGCAGTTATTTAAGAAAGTATACTTGCATGTGGACAAGGAACCTAAAAAAATAGAAATTACTAGTCTTATTGAGGCAGTGAATTTAGGGAATGACTTTTCTTTCTTTCTTTTTGGTATTACAAAATTTCTATATTGTGTTTTGAATCAGGATATAATTTTGATATATACTAGGTAATGCTTTATGTATCCAATTGCCTATAAGACAAAGTTAAAATTCAAGTAAGTATTCTTAAAACTCTTAGAGATCTGCTCACAAAGTGCTTCTTTGATGTTTCCTTATGCCTGTTTTCATTTGCTCTCGTCTCCATCCTTGATGAAATGGCATTACTGATTTCTGTTATATGAAACACATTTTTTCAGGGTGGTTTATCTAGGAACAGGGTTATGGTTCTTCTGGTCCATTGTTTTGCTGAGTCTGTTTGTGATCATGACTGCCTACACATCATTGCTACTGGTGAGTGATGCTTCCCACGTCCCCTTTCTTGAGCAGCCTCGTGAGTTACTGGTATAGTATTTAATTTTCATTGGGTACCCTCAGAGCCTATGATCACTTTAGTCTTTATAAAGTTGGTGCTTACAATAGCTACTTGAATTTTATGTACAAGGAACTGAGAAAGAGGTATATGCTATTTAGAGGAGGTATCTGATGAGTTTGGCCCTTTGAAAGAGTGGTCGAATACCCTTTATAACTCCATTTTTATAGCCTGTCTATTGGTTCACTCTTGATCACCATTTAAACACCCACAGCTTCACATCAACAGTCTTTCTGGGCCTCATGAACAAACCCTACTCTACTATCCAAGTACTAGTTTCCTAGCTCAGAATCAAAGTACATTTTAGCAAAAGTCCACGTTTATGACCTTGCTTTAGTTGTCTTGAATGGTAGTGTCGTGTTGCATGAGAAATTCACACCATGTAAGAGAAAAATCCATGGAAATGGAGAACTGAATGGAAGGATAACTTTAGTTAAAAATCATGTCCATTTATATACAGTGCAGATATATTTCTCTGATTACATTATTCTGTATTCCCACTGATTTTCAGTCTGACACAAAAGAGCCCAGCCCTCAAATCTGTTGCCAAGTGCAGTAATTATTTTTTCTTCTAACAAAATGTACTATTGTATGAAAACATTGTAGTAAGTACTAAGTATGCAGAAATCATTAAACATGCAGCTTTTGTTTTAATGTAGGTCATTCCATAGAGGTAGTCTGTTGGTTAATTTGCTTGTTATTGTGACAAAATCCTGACATAACATAAGGGAGCTGGGGAAATGGTTTGAGGAGTAAGCATGCTAGCCACATGAGTGTGAGGTCTAAGCAAACCCGAGTTTGATCCTCAGCACCTACATAAAAGCTGGTCATGACCATGCACAATCTGTAACCTCAGTCCTGTGGGGGGGGGGAGACAGAAGAATCAGTGGGGCTTGCCGGTGCCCAGTGTGACTCCAGGGGCAGAGAGAGAAAACTTTCTTAAGGGGTCAATGTGGAAGAGTGAAGGAGGACACCGATGTTCTCCTCTGGCCCGCACACACATGCGCATGAAGCCCATGCATCTGCACACACATGTGTATATACTATCCCCACACACACCACACACATAATAGCATCTTAAGGGAAGAAGGGCCTATTTTGGCTTGCATTTTAAGGAGATACGGGCCATCATGGTGGAGAAGGTAAGGCAGCAGGAGTTTGAGGCAGCTGGTCATCACAGGAAGCAAAGAGAGATGATTACTCATGCTCAGCTCACTTCCTCCTTTTTATTTAGTCCAGAGTCCAACCCCGGGGTATGTTTCCATCTACACTCAGGATAGGTCTTCCCTCTTCAGTTAAACCTTCTGGAAATACCTTTATAAACATACGTGGAGCATGCTTCCATGGTGATTCTAAATATAGTCAACTTGGAATTAAAAGTTAACCATTACAGATAGGTATGAGATATAAAATTATAATTGTTGATTCAGTGTTTAGTATTTTATAGGCAACTAATTTGTAGACAAAAATAACTACCACAGATGGAGAATTCTAATTGTCAGAGATCTGAATAGAGTTCTTCAAGAGTTCTGTGAAGGAAGAGAATGACTTCTAGGAAAGAGTACTAATTGAAACAAGTGGTGGTGCTGGAGTGGATCTTGAAGGAATGATGGATTTTGACACATGGATCTAGGATACAGGAACAATGAGGAACATTTTGGGCTGAGGGAACATGTTGTGAGAGAGTAGCAAGAAAGAAAACGCAGAGATGATTTGTTAAGAGGAACAAGCCAGTTCTATTGGTGTGCAGGGCATCAGTGAAGAATAATAGGGAAACATGACTTGTGACAGATTTTGGAAGACCTGGAAAGTAAAACTAAGACACTTGGCATAAATCTGGCTTCTGTTTTAGGAAAATTATCCTAGAAGTTCTGGCGTAAAGGATGGTGGTGTGGTTTGAATGTAAAATGTTCCTCATTGGCACATGTGTTTGAACATTGGGTCACCAGCTGGTGGTGCTATTTTGAGGAGTTGTGGAACTTTTAAAAGGTGGAGCCTTGCTGGAGGAAATGTGTCACTCTGGTCAGGCCCAGAGATTTTATAACCCTGATCTTACCTCCTGTTATCTCTCTCTGCTTCCTGCTTCCTGACTACGGATGCAATGTGACCAGCTGGTCCCATGCCCCTGCCATCATGCCTTCCTCACCATGATGGAATGTGTCCCCTGGAACTGTAAGCCAAAATAAACCCTTTTCTTCCTCAGGTAGCTTCTTGTCAGGTATTTTAGTCATAGCAACAAGTAAAGTAGATGATACAGGTGGCTCTAGGCAGAGAGACCATTTAGGAATTTTCCTTTTTACCAGAGAAAATACAGATAAAGTATATGCTTTAGGCTAAATTCTGGCCATTAAACTGTACCAGTTTCATATGCAGTTAGTGAGAAATGGTATTGTTATCTTGTGAGGGGAGAATGCTAGTGTCCAATAAGGTAATGTATTTTTTAATTAAAAATCATTTACTTCTTGCACATTGTAAGACCAGTTTTCTTTAAAAAGCAAATAGATATGGTACTCATAAAGCTTACTACTAATGAACATGTACTTAGAAGGAAATGACAACGATTGTTCTGCTCCAGATTTGTCAATACATTGTAATGGTTTTGTTGGTTCAGGGTTACTAATTGTCTATAGAAAAGTAATATATCTTAACAAACTGAATACATGCAACGATAACAGTAGTAAAAAAAAAAAAAAAAAAAAAAAAGGAGAAGGACCTGGATTCTGTTTTCACCTTTATTATCGGGTTACTTACTCTGAGGGCTGGAGTCTAGTTCCCTGGTGAGAGTGCTTGCATTGGCTTGATCCCCCAAAGCTCACTTACTTTATAATCCTGTGCATGTCATTTCAGTCTTTTGATATTTAGTTTTCATTTCCGTTTCAAATGAGAATGATAATATTTAACAGAAGGTAAATGCTTTTATATTTATACATTTGGTCTGTCAGTATCCTAACATCTGGGCTGGAGATAGCTCAATCTGCTAATCTAATTGGTCGGGCCAAAAGAGCTTTTGAATGACCCTTGGAAGAGCTGGCTTCTGAAGTAGTCTAAGTTATGTCAAGAATAAAGTCCATCACAGGAAAAACAAATGGGTAGGAACTCAGGACAAGCATTAGTATGTCAACTGTCATGAAATCTCAGAGGAAATAATAATGAATTTTTCCTGGAGGTAGTGGTGGGAGTTAGATAGGAAGTGATATTTGAAGGGTCAGCAGCAATGGCACAGTGAGGGAGGGCTTTTCTTAGGCAGAGGAATAGTGTGGCAAGCTCCAGAGGCTAAAAAGTAGCCAAAGAAGCTAATGTGGTACTCATTATAAAAGGAACTTGAGCTACAGAACAGTACTGTGAGCAACCACCTGGTAATTTCAGAGTAACTCCCCTTCTTTCCTTGCAGATAGTTTCATTCTTGTTGCTTTGGGAAAGGATTGAACTAACCTTGCATATGACTCATAAGGTAAGACATGAATCTTCATAAGAAACCTCAGACAAGCTTGGAATGTGTTCCTCAGCATTCAGCGCTACCTATGCGCTGCCTATGCATTTTATTGAAATAATACATTTCTGACAGGTATAACTAAATTACTAACGTTGCTGAACCTAACAGCCCAAGCCCCTTTCTTTTTTTTCTTTTGAGTTTTTTTTTTTTTTTTTTTTTTTTGAGGTAGGTTCTCACTCCAGCCCAGGTTGACCTGGAACTTACTCTATGGTCCCAGGCTGGCCTCAAAACTCAAAATTAGATCTTAGGGAAATTTCATACATTCCCAATCCTTTAGTCACAAGAACATTCACATCTCAGTCATTAAAACTTTCAATTCATTTGATATCCCAAACTCACAACTTTATTGATCTGGAACTTTTCCCTTCCCCTATTTGGACTAGATCCTAGCCTATACCTATAGTGGTGGAAAGGGAATACTGACTGGTTTACCTCTTCCCTTCCTGAATGGCCCAGGGGAAGAAGAAATGAAAGAAAAGAGCATGGTCTCACAAGGATGTACAAGAGGGGCATCTGGTTTGTGCACAGACTGGCTCTTTCCCCTATGATGCTTTTCTGCTGAGAACCTTAGGTCATGCCTGCCTTCTTATAAGTCCTAGAATTTCTCATTTGAGATCTGCTTGACCTTTCCTTAGTTTAGAATCCCTTTAGAATGATACCTGCATAGTTTTTCTCAAAGGGTTCATATCAGTCCTAGAAAATAGGCAACCTTAATCTATTATCTGTGGACCTATAACACATCAACATAGTATTTATTTATTTTTTTGCTGATATGAGCAACTCTAGTAATGCTTTATTGCTTTTTTATAGACTTGCTCAGGCATGGTTGTAATACCACATGATGTTTACCCATGTCTGGGAACATGTCACATTCTCTGACTAATATCCTTAGAGCTCCACTTACTCAAATGAGAAGTTTAAGTTGAAAATATAAATTTAACAGCTATTAGAATAGTTGGAAATTAAAGTAATGGGATCTTCTAGAGGGAAAATGTTGATCAAAAACAAAAAATGTCTTTATGGATAACATCATTTATTTTAGACTTGGGACACAATGATAAAATAATCACTACCAAGAATCCCACGAGTTGAACCATTCCAGTTACTATTGCAGCATTGTGCCTGTTATAGAAATCTGCTTGTTGCCTGAACCAGTTAAGTGCTGCTATTTGGCCTCCCCCATAGCAGAGCTCGTCATCTTTGAAATGGAGATGAGCATTTCAGTGGCAGCCTCAAGCATGGAGGACTGCCTAAGTGCTCTGCAAGAATGCTGGCTCTGTCTTCACCAGTGTGTAGACACTTTAGACACTCTACACCAGTGTGTAGTCCTTTAGAGGCCTGCAAAAAAAACCATTATGGGTTAGCTGATCACAGATGACATCATCCTAGCAATCCTTTCTCAATAAATCTTTAGCCCAGAAATTTCTGACATTCTGGTTTCATGAAGCAGAGGCCACTATTTGTAGCTTGTAAGACACTGAAGTATATGCTCTAGATGAAACTCTGGCTACTGAATTGTAGGAAATGTTATGGCTAGCTTCTAAAACGAGAATGCTAGTATCCAAGAAAGCAATGCATTTTAATCAACTTTCTCCTCATTTGCATGTGTAAGTGTGTGTGGGTGCATGTGAGTGTGGAAGCCAGAGGACAACCTCAGGTGTTGTGCTCAAGTATGCCATCCATCTCTTTTTGAGACAGTGTCTCCCATTGTCCTGGAGCTCATCAGTGAGGCCAGATGGAAAGTGAGCTCCAGGAATCCTATCTCTGCCTTCCCAGCACTGGGATTCCAGACGTGCTATCAGGCCTGGCATTTTACAGTTGTGCCAGGGATCAAACTCAGGTCCTCAGGCTTGTGAGGCAAGCCTTTATCAACTGAGCCTCATATTTTAACATACTTTCTACTCTACCCTACTTCTTTTGGGTACATGAAGTGACTATTGACTCAGTTTCAGATAACATATGCTGCTTCATACTTAGATTCTGGCATATTGAAACCAGAGTCTCTGTTATGTGTGCCCATAGCAATAAATTGAGCTTGCATAAAAGAGGTTTTCTTCTAGCACCATCCTTAGCTGTGAGAGCAGTATTTGTGTCCCTGCTTCCTCTAGTGACTTCTGGGCCCAGGCAGATGAAGTAGAGGTGACTCATCTCATTGTAGGCAGTCATCTCTCCATTCTTAATATATTGATGTATCCTGGTTCTCCCCAGGATTTTCCACCGTTTGTAAGATAGACAGGTGACAACAGTTTGAATTAAAGGGATAAGACTAGTTACTACAGAGACTTCTTAAAGAGATTTGTATGTCCACTTTTCTTAATTGAAGAGCAGTGGAGGTTCTAGTATTTTCTCTTTTTATGTTCTCTGGAAGAGGTTTAGAAAATTGGTGGGTTTTTTTTGTGTATTTGTTTGGTAAAATTTACCATTGAGAGCAGAAAGGAGTTATTTTGTGAGAGGGTTATTTGTGAATTTAGTTATTTTAGAGAGAGAAACTGGAAAATGAAGCAACACAGATGTAGGAAAACTCCATTTGAAGGGAGAAGTTGAAGTTATGTCTCCGTCTCAGTATATATTAAAGCATATAGTGTTTTGGAAGGCACTTTTTATATGTTCAGCAAATATTTATTGGATAATTATAATGTGACACATTCTATAAGGCACTAAGAATATAATAATAAATAGTACAAATATTCTCAACTTCATGAAACTTATGGTCTATTGCAGCAAACATATATAAAAAGGCCATTATAAAATGTGCTTTACTTATAACGCTACTATTTAATTGAGCTTTAAAAATTGATATCTTTATTATGAATAACTATATACATTGTATGAGCAAATCTTGTGATGGTGCCCCCATTTCTCTCCTCTCTGTCCCCTAAGAAAAAGCAGACTTGTAGTGAAACTGGGTGAATGATAGCAACACATGCTAATGGCCTGGATGAAGGTAATGGCATCAAACCACATAATTATGTAATTTTTTTCCAGTCAAGCTATTCAGCAAGTACTTAGGAGCATCGAAGGCGAGTGATTGGATCTACCCAACATGGGGCTTGAAGGATGATTAGATAGAAAAGATAAGGAGACAAGGCCTCTGGTACTGTCAAGATAGACATAGGAATCTAAAGGACAGTTTTGATCCAAACCTAGTGCCTGGAATTCAAAAGAACCTTTTTGTTTCCCCAGGTCCTGGTGCTGGTGTCCATTACAGTGTGCATGTTTTTAATGTATGTTTTATGCCAATACTGGAAAGACAAGTGGCTGATAGCTGGGCTGTCTCTGAGGGTAAGCAGCATCCTGTAGTTTGTAGCGCTCTGTCCAGATGTATCCAGCCTGACTGTCAGCTTTCTCCCAGATCTTTGCTCCCTTTTTGCACCTGGGCCTCATAACTGTGATGGTCATTGTTTCCTGGCCGATCTCCATCTTCGTGTCTCATTTGGAATCGGAAGGTATGTCAGTGGGTGGAACCTTGCCTAATTTCTTTGACTCTGACTTTAGCTTGCATACTCATCAGTAAGACAGAAATCTAGTTGCTAGCTACCCTTTTACCTCTTTGCAGTTCCTTTAGCTTGCTGCACAGGCATGTTCTTTGTGATCTTACTCACTACCCCAAGTAGCCTGTCACAGTCGTGCTGTGACTGAACCGGCCTTCTTCTAAGAAGGATTCTTCTTTAAGATTTTTCTGTATTTTACACATCATCTATCTGAGGCAGATAGATGCAGTAGAAGCCAATTTAATTTTACATCATCCAAAGTGCTGACATAAGTCATAGTTTGTTTATATACAGATATCACTGACTTATACTATATCCAGAGAGCCCTGGTCACACCCAGGCCATCCAGGTAACTCAAAGTCCCCTATGACTTCCTGTCATACCCAGGAACTTACAGAAGAAGGAGAAATACCTGCCTCTGCCATTGGCTTCCTCATTCTTTCCTACAGTAGAAGCAAAAGGGAATGAGATCTGAGTACTAAACTGCTTTGAGAATGTAGTTACCCATAACCATGCTTACTGAGCTCTCATTTTACTATTGGTTAAATAAAGAGCATTTGCTTTTTGACTTGTTGGGGGAAGGAGGCAAAAGAAAGGCTGGTTTGATAGTCTGGGCTGTGGTATGTTTGTATATATGTATTTGTATATAGAATGGGGTAAATTTTAGAAAATATTTCTGGACAAGAGGTTAAAGGAGACAATAATAAGCATTTTTCTTCACTTTCTAAATTTTTAGTTAGAATAAGAAGATACAGGATGGCAAATTACAAGAAAGAAACCCCGGAGACATGTGATATAGTCACAAGGTTGAAAGGTTAGAGCTGGAGATTTGCAAATCCCTGAAGTATAGGTGGTAACTTAAAATGCACTAATGGGTCAAATTCTTAGAGGGTTAAAATAGTGTTGGGGGACTAATAGGAATTATGAACAAGGCCGTGTGTGTGTGTGTGTGTGTGTGTGTGTGTGTGTGTGTGTGTGTGTAGCAGGAGAAGGAGGAAAAGTAGCAAATAATATTTATTGAATAACTACTATGATTCAACACAGTTGTAATAATTTGGAAGTCAATGCTAGCAGGCAGGCACACAGGTCACACAGTTAGGAAGAGGTAGAGCCTGGCTTTGAACCCAGTTTCTGTCACTTAGTGCCCTTTCCATTATATCACTGTGCCCTAAATAACAAAGATGTCTTAGGATCTTCCCAGGCTGAAGGGCTTTTTCAGAGCTACCCAAGCTCCTCTTCCGAAGAAGCTAGGATTCACTCCCTGCTTCCCATCCTTCTTCCTTCCCTCCTTTCTCTCTTTTCCTCCTACCTTCTATGAAGTTATTTCCTTTTCCTCTTTCTAGTTTCAGTAATATTTCAGAAACAGTAATACTAATCATGTCTTTAGTTGAGACATAGCTTATTGGTAGAGCACCTGCTTAGCATATTCAAGGCCATGGATTCAACCCCCAGCACTAAAAAAAGTCTTATATTTAGGCAATCCTTTACATTTATATGCAGGTTTTTAAAAATAAGGATGTGACAGAAATATAAAGTGAATCATGGGCAGGATGCTACTTTGGGTAGTCAGTTGCTTGAAATGGTTCTCCACACCTCTTTTCCTTTTATCCACTTTCCTCTCCCTCCGACTTCTTTAGCTCTACAGTTGGCTGCTGGATTGTCCTTTCTTCTTATCCTTTTATGTCTCTATTTGATTCCACTGGGGATTTATTCTCCCTGCATTCAGGAAGAAAAGAATTTGGGGCCTAAGCCTGTCTTCTTTGGACATAGAGGTGCACCCATGGTATGTCTGAGCATAATGAGCATGGATGAGCACAGGTATGTATGGGGCATGTGGATGAGAGACAGGAACCTCAGAGCTGTAGGCACCCCTGGAGAGGGAAGGGAATCTTGACATGACAAGGAGTTAATTATATAAATTAGATTTGAACCCAAATCATGTAACTTCTAGTCGATTTTTTTCTTACTATACCCAGTGTTAGATTGGACAGAGGGGGATATGGGCAAGCTCTTTGAAAAGAGCTAAGTAAGCCATGCTTTGCTTCCCAAAGTCCTTAATTCCCAGGCTCCATGCCTGCCATAAAAGGATTGCTGGGAAGAGAGACTGAAACATAGGGCTTGATGTCCCTCTCTTCTGTAGATCGCACCAGAGAATACTATGATGGCCTTTGAGAAGGCAGTTGAATATGATGCCTCTGGGCTGGAGACTGACGTGTATCTAAGGTAGGAACTAGAGACTGGGATGGAGGGCAATAGGAGATCTATCCAGTGGTCAGGGAAGATGACCAGCCTGGCCTAGAGTATAGAGAAGATAAGCCCTGAGGAGTTTTCCTATGTTCATGTGGCACATTTGCACAGGCTCTTCACAAAACATAACTGTATTTCTATGTTCTGTGTACCAGAGGCTCACAAACCACATGTAATTCAACTTTGTCCTCGGTGAAAGCCATGCTTACATTTTAACCCTTTGAACTACTTGAGCAGTTTATTCAGTTACCACTCCCTAAATCCCTACTATATTCTAGGCTTTCTTCTGAGTGTTCAGGACACATGAGGGAGTGAGATGTCATCATGCTTAAGAGATGTTCCCTGCTAGTAAAAGAAGTGTGACATTTTACAAGTAACCATAGAATTAAGGTCATTTGTGGTTAAGAAAAAAGCTTTTCAAGAAAAGAGTAAGGACAAAGTAAAGGAACCTCAAAGGATGAAACGGTTACTGCCTACATGGATGCCAACAGTGATACGCTTTGGGGGCAGGAGAAGGATATGTGAAGAGGTATGGTAAGGCCACCTGAGACTGAATCATGGAGATCCATAAATGTGTAATGAATAGCCAAGGTAGATGTTAGAGGACAGATGATCTCATTGTTTTGTTTGTTTGTATTTTATTTATTTGTTTGAGGATTATTATTTTTTTGAGACAGGATTTCAAGTAACTCAGGTTGGTCTTGAACTCACTATGCAGTCAAGGGTGATCTGAACACCTAATCCTTCTGCCTCCACCTCCCAACAGCTGAGATTATAGCTATGTACCACCATGACCAGTGTCAAAGTCAGCTCCTGCTGCTGGGATGAACCTCCAAACAAGGCACAGTTATGGGAGGAAAGGATATATTGAAGCTACAGATTCAGGGGAAGTTTCGTAATGGTGAAAGAGGCTGGCCCCATTTCATAGGTCCAAGCAGAGAGAGAAACTCATCACCAGCAAAACACACACACACACACACACACACACACACACACACACACACACACACCAGCAAACAGTAGTGAGCTCCTCAGAGCTCAGACTGCTCTTTATATATCTATGACTGGAATTCCATATCTGCCCCCAGAGACACCTTAGAGCTAGACTCTAGGGTCAACCCACAGTGACACCTTCTCTAGCCAAGCAGCTGGAGAAAAGCTTTTAATAAACTCCTGAATCTGTTGAGGGACATCCATTTAAACTATCACAAACAGCTTGGCCTTTTAAAATACATTTTTAATTTTTAATTTTACAGGGTTGGGGATCAAACTCAGGGCCTTGTGAGTGCTAAGCAAGCACTCTGACACTGAGCCACACCCCAGCCCATCACAATATTTGAGAAAGACATATTTTGGTAAGAATTATCAAGAAGTTGGATAGCAAAATATAGTAGTGGTCCAAAGAAAAACAAAGTAATACCTAGGACAGAGTAGATGCAGGCACAAAAAGACTGTCATAAAATTTATATACCTGGGAAGCTAAGGAAGTAGAAATACTTCATTTCTACCATGAATATATTAGTGTGAGTGATGAGCACAAAGTCTCTTCATAGTCATTCTATGAGACAAACAGAAAAGAAACGAGCATTCTATCTCAAAGAGAAGTAACCTGAGCTCAGAGAAGGGAATTGAGTGTGCATGACCAAGTAACACTTCCCATCCTAACCTGCTGCTGGACTTCTTGACATTGACCATGACACTTATTGTTTCAGTAGAGCTCTGGGTATTGTCCGTGGAAGTACCTAGTGGTCATGGGTAGAATGTGTTCACTGGTAGGTGCAGTGAACTACTGGAACATAATCTTTATTTTGTGATTTCATATTTTATATAGATAATCCTTCCAATTCCTTAATTTGACATCTTCATTTCAGTGATACCTTTACCTTATTCATAGTCCTGCCAAAGCTTTATTACTATCCCAGCTGTATATCAGTCACGGTCCAGTTAGGATATGCAGTCCATGCCAGGAATTGGGACAGAAAAAAATGTGATATAAAGAGCTATTACATATTAAAGGAGAACTCTAATGAGCATAAGAATAGAAAGGTATTCCCCTTATGTACCAAAACATTCAAATTATTACCTGATTGGAGAAAAGGCAGTCAAAAGATGTCACCACCAAGGGAATGGAGGTTGGAATTATGTGAGAAGAATTTTAAATCTGGTCTCACAAAAATGGCTTCAACATTATACAAAAAAATGTAAAGAATACACTCAATAACAGGCAATATAAAAATGATCAAATGCAGGGCATGGTGGCTCACACCTTTAATCCCAGCATTTGGAAAGCTGAAGTAGGAGGATGGCCGTGAGTTCGAGACTAGCCTGAGACTACAGAGTGAATCCCAGGTCAACCTGGATTAGAGCAAAACCCTACCTTGAAAAACCAAAATAAATAAATAAATTTAAAAATTAATTTTAAAGTTTTAGCTTGAACACTAAATGCTGGCAGACAGATTAGATCCTTCAAACACTGCTGGTAGAAATGAAACATGGTATAGCTATTGAGGTTAACTTTGGCCAGTGTTCACTGTAGCAGTATTCACAATATCCAAAAGGTAGGAACAACCAAAGTGTCCATGAATTAAAAAGATGAATGAAATGTGTGTACATAAGACAAAAACCTATTCAGCAATCAATCTGAGTGTTTACCATAGCATGGATTTTATAATATGGATAAACCTAAAAAATTACAATAAGTGAAACAAACCAAAAAAATAAAAGGTAAATATGATATAGTTGTATTGATATGTAACATCTAGAATAGGCAAATTCATAGAGATATAAAGCAGATTAGAAAGTACCAGGGACTGGAAGGAGGAAGAAATGGGAGTTATTACTTAATGAGTAAGAACATGTCTATTTAAAGTGATGACAAGTTTTAAAAATAGTGGTAAACATTGTGTGTATAAGTAATGTCACTAAATTGTACAGTTAATAGTGTTTTGTGTGTGGTGTGTGCATGCTACACATGTGTGTGCAGGTGCATGTGCCCCATGCTTGCAGAAACCAGAGGAGGATGTCAGGTGTTTTCCTCTGTCTCTCATCAGTGTGTTTCCCTGAAATGGAATCTGTCATTCAACCCAGAGCTGCTCTTTCTGGTCAGCAAGCTCCACACAGGACTGAGGTTATGGGTATGTGTGGGCATACTCAGCTGTTCATGTGAGTGCTGGAGCCCCCCCCCCCAGGCCCTTATGCCTGCATGGCAAATAGTCCTACTTGCTGAGCCATCCCCCCAGCCCCTCAACAGTAGTTTTCAATGGTTAAGTTTATATCTATCCTGACGAAATAAAAACAATGGGAAAGGATAGCCTTTTCAACAAACAGTCCTGTAGCAAAAGAAAGAAAAAAAAACTTAAATTTTATGGCTGACAAGAAGGAGGAGGATAAAAAGAGGGAAGGAAAAAGGAAAGAAGAGGAGAGGGGAAAGAAAGGAAGGGGAGAGGAGGAAAGGGAAATCTCAGAAATGACCATGAGGTAGTCCTCTGGCTGCTTCCTGCTCACTGCCCTCTTGCAGTGTACTCAGTCAACTGTTTTCCTTTTAAAAATGATCATAAACTTAAATATAAACTCATAAAACTTTGGAAAACAAATCAGAAAATCCTTAGTAACTAGGGCTAGGCAAATGTTAGACTTTACACTAAAAGAACTATCCTATGAAAGGAAAAAATGATAAATGGAATCTGATTAAAATAGAAAACCTTTTGTTCTGTGAAAGGAGAATGAAGCAAGTGTCCGACTGAGAAACTTTCTAAACTACATATCTGACAAAGGTCTTGTATCTAGATTACTACATAAGGAACTTTGAAAACTCAACAATAATTTTAAAAAATCTAGTTAGAAAATGAGCAAAATACCTGTATAGATATTTCACAGAAGAGGATGCACAGATAACACACACACACACACACACACACACACACACACACACACACACACATATATATGGAAAAAAAACTTAACTTTGCCAGGCATGGTAGTGCATGCCTTTAATCCCACCAGAGGTAGGAGGATTGCTCTGAGTTTGAGGCCAGCCTGGAACTACAGACTGAGTGCCAGATTAGCCTGGGGTGGAGTGAGACTCTACCTCAAAAAAAAAAAAAAACAAGTTACTGGGATTCAAGAAGCTTTTGTTAATGTGGGTTATAATATATTAATAATAATATATTAGAAATTTTACATCAGAAGCAGCAAGAACACCCAAGTATAGAAAACAAAAGCAAAGGTCTGGAAGATTGCTCAGTGAATAAAGCCCTTGCCATGCAAATGTGAGGACCTGAGTTCACATCCCCAGAACCCACATAAAGTGCCAGGTTTAGTGACACACACTTAAAATCCCAACTCTGGGAGGCAGAAGCTGGGGATTCCTAGGGCTCACTGGCTACCTAGTTTAGTCAAATTGATGAGTTCTAGGTTCAATGAGAGACCCTGTCTCAAAAAATGAATGAGGAGGACACCTAATATCAACCTCTTTTATACACATGTGTGCACACACATATGAACATGCATGGACACTACACACACATACACCAAAAATAGAAAACCAAAGCAACATCGATAGTCCTATCAGGTATGGCAGCCAAGGTAGGAGGATTGCTGTGAGTTGAAGGCCAGCCTGAGATGACATAGTGAATTCCAAGTCAGCCTAGGCTAGAGTAAGACCCTGCCTCAACCCTCCCCCCAAAAAAACAAAAATCAGTGGTCTTACATCAAACTAAAAGGCTTCCACATGGCAAAGGAAACAATAATCAGACTGAAGGGACATCGAACAAAGAAAAAAATCTTTACAAATTATATATCTGACAAGGAGTTTAATAATCAGAATATATAAGAAACTTAAAAAACTTAGTAACAATAAAACCTAATTTTAAAAAATAGGTGATAGACCTAAATAGACATTTCTCCCATCTGAGTACTAACCAGGCCTGACCCTACTTAGGATCCAAGATCAGACAAGATCAGGCATGTTCACATATGGATTAATTAACATATATTTCTCAAAAGAAGACATACAAATGACCAATGAATTATATTAAAAAATTGAGCATAACTAGTCAGCCAGATGGATGATAAAATGAGAGATCACCTTGTTTTAGTGAGAATGGTGTATTAGCTGCTTTACTTGTGACAGAAGCACCTGAAGGAAGGAAAGGTTTGTTTGTTCTGGGACATACAGTCCATCATGGTGGGAAGGAGCAGGAGACTAGATGGGCACTGCAGCACCAGTAGTCAGGAATCAGGAGAAATAGGAAGTCGGGCTGGGCTATAGAATTTCAAGGTCCCCCTCCAGTGACCTACTTCCTCCAGCAAGGCTCCACTTCCTAAAGGTTCCATAACCTTAAACAGTCCAAGTGTTCAAACACATGAGCTTATGGGAGATATTTTACATTCAAACCACAAAAAATAGCTATTAACAAAAAAAATAGATAAGTACTGCTGAGGATGTGGAGAAAGAGCCTTTGCACACTTGTACAGCAATTATCGAAAACAGGATGGGGGTTCCCCACAAAATTAAAAATTGTGGGTGTGTTAGACTTTTTATCACTATGACAAAATGACAATTGGCTTTAAGGGAGGAAAGATTTATTTTGGTTTGAGTTTTCAGTCCATTGTGTCAAGAAAGGTATGGCAAAGTAGAACAGGTCACATCATGGTGGCAGGAAGCCAAGAGGGAATGTCTATGCAGCTGGCTTTCTCCTTTCCCACTTTCAGTCCATTGATGTCCCCATCCTGTGGGAAGAGATCTTCCCCTCTTAATTCATCCTCTCTGGAAAACCCCTCACATCCAGCAATGTGCTTAACTAAGCTCCTAGGTGCTTCTCAAGAAAATCATACTGACAATAAGATTAACCATCATAGGGAAACTGGTTTGTAGCTCAGTGATATCATGCTTGCCTAGCATGCACAAGCCCCTGTGTTCAGTCTGTTCACACTGCAAAAACTAAAACCAAAACTAAAAATAAGGCGTGGAGTGTACTCAGTGATAGAATTTGTGCTTAACACTCAGAAAGCCCTGGGTTTGATCCCAGTACCAATAAAATTAAAAACTAAATGAAACTGCCATATGATCCAATATTCTTATTCATGGATATATATTGAGAGGCAATAAACCAGTATGTTGAAGAGACAGTGCACTCCTATGTTGCTTGTGGCATGAATCACAATAGTCAAGAAATGCATCAACTAGTGCTCATTAATTGATGGATGTATAAATAAATTTGATTTATTTATTACAAATTGATGGTGTGTACAAAGTGAAACACTGTTCAGCCATAAAAAGGATTAAAATTCTTCTGTCATTTGTTACAACCTATTTGGAACTGGAGATCATTATTCTATATGATGAGATCCTATGTTATTTAGAAGAAATTCTGGTGTTCTAATTGTATAGTGGAGTGACTATAGATAATGTTTTGTATACTTTAAAAACCAAAAAGAAGCTGGATGTGGTGCGCACATGCCTTTAGTCCCAGAACTTGGGAGGCAGAGGTAGAAGGATCACCATGAGTTTGAGGCCACCTTGAGACTACATAGTGAATTCCAGGTCATCCTGGACTAGAGCAAGACCCTACCTCAACAAAACAAAACAAAACAAAACAAAACAAAAAAGAAAGGATTTTGAATGTTTTTCCCATAAAGAAATAAATTTTTGATGATATAGACATGTTTAACCTGATTTAATTATTATATATATATACCCATAGATATATACAATATTTTGAGTCAATTTAAATATACTTAGTTTAAAATTTTTAGCTAGAACACTAAATGCTTGCAGACAAATTAGATCAACAGATCCATTGCTGGTAGACATGTAAAATGGTATAGCCATTTAGGTAAATTTGGTCATTTTTGGAGCCAAGCGTGGTGACACATGCCTGTCACCCTATCACTTAGGAAGTGGAGGCAGGACGATCATGAGTATGTGGCTAGCATGGATTACATAGCAAGACCCTGTGTCAAAAATACATAAATAAATAAGCAGTTTCTTACAACCAAATATCTACTGCCATATATTACTCAGATTTCCATCACTGTGGCAAATATCTAACTTAATAAGGGAAAGGCTTTAGTTTACCTCATGGTTCCAGGAGTTTCAGCCCATGGTTGTTTGGCTCTGTTATCTCTGAGCTGTGGCCAGGCAGAACTTCACAGCAGGAATTATATGGCGGAGCATAGCTGCTTTGTTCATGGCAGGTGGGAGACAGAGAAAGCAATTGGGATCTTGATTTCTCCTATGTGGCAGGCATCCAACAACCCAATTTCCTTACACTAGGCCCACCACCTGAAGATTTTCTTACCTCCTGGGAGAGCTGCTTCTGAGTCCAGATTCATGTCCACATTAACAAAAAAAATGGCATAAAATGTATAAAAATGAAAAATGTCTTAATTTATAGTTTTGGCCACTGTGGCTATGCAAACTATTCTCATTCTGATTCTTACCTTCCCCATAACAGGATTACAGACTTCCAGAAAGCAAGGAAACCTTCCTGTGTAGACTTATGGGCCTTCATTCCTGCAGCTAGAAGACAAGTCAGAGCTTCTGGGGGTGAACCACTTTCACTCCCTGAATCTTTTCTATAGAAAGCTAGAAGTAAAAGAAAAAAAAATTGATTTGAAAAATCCCAGTGTTTAAGGCCCCATTATAATTCTGTCATTTCTTGGCCATTTTTTCAGTCTTGAGATATTTAGGGGCCCTGTATCATCTCATTGGCTGGCTATTGCTGGATTGGTGCATAGATTCCATCAAAGGCACCTGAAGCATGTAAGAAAATAATAATAAGTGCTTGTGACTGAAGAAATGTCTTTAGCAAACAAGGAGGAGCAAGTTCAGAGATGTCTAATGGTTCCACCTTGTGGAAGGTAGATATCATGCTTAAGAAGCCTTTTTCTATGGCTTACCTTTAAGCGCTGCTTGCAGTCCCCCACCCCCAAACAGCTGAAACAAATTATTTTTTTTCTGAGATAGGGTCTCATTCTAGCCCAGGCTGACCTGGAACTCGCTCTGTGATTCTCACAGTGATCCTCCTACTCCTGCCTCAAAGGCATGCACCACCATGACTGGCAAGTCCCTTTTGATTTTGATGTGTTCTCTTCTTTTCTGTGCAGGCATGGCTGATTGCTAATCCTGTGCTTTGGTCCCTAGTGGTGGGATAGGCATGTGGCAGTAATCAGTCCATCTTAGAAGACTAGAGTCACCAGAGCTGTTAGTCAAGCCCAGGCTCTGACAGCCCTAACAATCTAGGCTTGACCACCCATCCTCAACAGGCCAGTTCAAGAGACAATAGTGAAAAGCCAAGAAAGTCAGGGTTCTATAGAAGAACAGAACCAATAGAATGAATGGTATTAATGGGGAAATTATTGGGTTAGCTTAAGGCAGTCCAACAATAGCAGTCTGCAGGCTTTAGAGTCAAGGCACCTGGTAGCTGCAGGCTGAGGAAACTTAGTTCCAATGCTGACAAAGGAATGCTGAACAGAATATATGCACATGCAGGTGAAGACACTCACCAGCAAGCAACACTGGCAGCCAGGCAGGAAGAGAGGCTCTTTTTCCCCAGAGCTTCCTTACATAAAGCCCACTACTAGGAGGGCCACCCACTCTGGGTAAAGGACTCTCTCTGGATGAAGAACTTTTTCTTCAATCATTCCTTCCTGAAAGCAACCTCAGAGACCCACCCAAGAAGAATGTCTGTGAATTCCTAATAAAAATCAAGTTGACAACAGAAATTAACCATCACAGGAGGCTTATTCTCAACTAGGTTGTGCAACTACAGAGATTATCTCATTCTCCTGAGTGAGTAAGCCATGAGTAAATGGGCTGGGGACAGAAAGGAGAGAAATGGGGATACCATCACAAGATTTGCTCATATACTATATCTAATTATTGACAATAAAGATTTTTTTTTAAAAAAAAGAACTCCTAGAGTGTCGCATCTAAATGATGTCACCAGGTGCCATCCCTTCAAAGTCTACCAAATTGTACTACTTGAAGACCCTGACCATAAGACCTGGCTGTGGATCTCAACACTTGCTCACATTACTAAGAGAAAACAATGCAAAATATGTGAAAATGAGCTTATTTAGAGTTTTGGTCAAAACAAGAGTCATTCTCGTTCAGTGCTGTAAGCTTCTACAAAGGATAGAACAGAGACTGGGAAGATGACTCAGAGGTTAAGCATGAGGACTCTCAGGCCAGAAATTCAACCCCCCAGAATTCTGCATAAACAGCTGGGCATGGCAGTGTTTGTCTGTAACCTCAGTCCACTACAAGAAATTACTGGAGTGCTCGCTTTGGCAGCATATATACAGAGAAGATTAGCATGGCCCCTGCATAAGGATGACACACAAATTCATGAAGCATTCCATATTTTAAAAAAAAATCACTTGGGCTGGAGAGATGGCTCAGCGGTTAAGACACTTGCCTCCAGTGCCTAAGGCGCTGGGTTCAATTCCCCAGGACCCACATAAGCCAGACCCACAAGGTGGTGGCCCTGGTGTACTCTCTCTCTCTCTCTCTCTCTCTGTCTGCTTGAAAATGAATAAATAAAAAAAATATTTAAAAAAAATCACTTGCTTGCTGATGGACAACAGCTCTGGGTTGAGGGAGAGACCTGGTTTCAAGGAAATATGTGGATGAGCTATAAGAGAAGGACATTGGATGCTCTCCTCTGACCTCCGCATACACACATGCATATATATACACCGCATAGCACAGACAACGCATGCACGCGCGCGAGAGCACACACACACACACACACACACACAGATTGAACCAAAACCCAAGAAGTGCACATATGTACATACATCTGTGGGCCAGTTGCCAGAACTGGGAGATGTACCATTCCCTTGAGACACCTCTCCTGAGACATATCCAGCGTGATATTTCCTGTAGAAAGCTAGAACTGAAGATAATTTTGAAAAATTCTTACTTTTAGGGCCTTGTTACAGTGCCACAAACTGAAGTTTGGATGAAATTCAGTGTCAAAACTAGACCACCATAAAACCCAGAAAAATGCACTCCTATGCATTGTTGCAGAGGGGGAAAATCCACGTTCATAAAGAACCCTTTACATTAATTTTCATAGCTGCTTTGTCCACAAAAGCCAACATCTAGAAATAACCCAAATGTCCTCCAAAAGATTCAAAAGGAAAATGGTCAGTCAAACTATGGTTCATCCATATTGTAAATATTACTAAACATGCCATAATTTGGACAGCATGCTTATGTGAGACTTTCATTAGAAATATTGAAAAGCAGATTGCATATCAAATACCTTAGAAGCAAGTAATATAAATAAGTTGTTTGCAGCTGAGGGAAAGCCTAAAGGACCCATGTGCACTTTGTCTCTATTCCTCTAGTAAGAGTTTTAGCACAGAAGCCCAGCCAGCTCAGCCTTTCTAGAGTATGATGAATTGGGTTTTCTGGGAGCTTGTAGAAGCACACAGACCCTGAAGCAGTCTCGGCTCCCTTGTGTGGACCAAAAGGAGGAATCTTGCTGCAGTCACTGGAAGTCCACGGAAGCTGAATTGGAAAGAGATGGATGATCCTGATGAGCTTGTGTGTGCCCTTTGCCACCATTCCCTCCTGGAGAACTCTTCTCAGTTCTGCAGAGGAATGACATTGAAATGCCACACCTAGTGTGTGTGTGTGTGTGTGTG
>PVHP010023587.1:0-27275 GCA_004024765.1 Zapus hudsonius
AGAAATATCTTGTATATTTTCTAATGATAACATCTTGCAAAACAATCCATTAGTATAATTCAAATTTTCCTAGCTTTAATTGGATGAATTGTGTATGTGTGCATATGTATGTATATATTGGGTTATATATAACTTTTAATTCTATCAATTTTGTATGAAATTCATGTATCCACTGTTAGAGTAAAATTAAAATTAAAATAAAAGTAGAAAATCTCAGGACAAGAGGGACCTAATTATTAGTAAAAGGAAATAAGAAAGTGAAATATCTACCCCAGAATGGTATATTTGTATGCGCCTCCCCCACCTCACCCTGCCCCTATAATCCTGCCTTTGTTTCCCTGTAATCTTGCATCTGCCCAGTAATGACTGAGAATGGCCTGGCCATGGGTTCTATAGATATGGAAAGAATGTGCAAATGCCCAGGTTACTGGAAAAGCCTGTAAAGATTTCCTGAATTGTGATGCATGTTTGGATTCCTTTAAAGGATCTGCTGAAGTTGGCTCTTGGCTTTTTTGCCTCTGTCTGGCATGCCTGGTTATTTTTAATAAAACCCTTTGCATGTTGCATAGGAGAGTTGGTCAGAGTCTTCTTTTGAGTCAGGGGTCTGGGGTCCTAACAATATAATTCTCTTCTGTGTGAACACGGACATCTTTTCATCATTGAGAGAGTCTTCTCTCTGCCTTCCCTGCTGACACTCCTGCCAGGCCTGATGCCACACATCGTTAATCCCAGCACTCAGGAGGCAGAAGTAGGATGGTTACTGTGGCTTCAAGGATATCCTGGGACTACAGAGTGAATTCTAGGTCAGCCTGAGCTAGAGTGCGACCCTCCCTTGAGAGAGAAAAAAGAGTGTAGCTGCCTGTCCTGGGGTCCATGAGTTCATGGAGACAAGGTCCTAAACAGTTCTGAGTTGCCACAAAGAATTGATCTGTGGCAACCACTACTCTATCCTTTTTTTAAAAAATATATATTTATTGTCCATAATGAGTTACATTATTTAGTGGGCAAACAATGCGTTCTTATCCCGAATTCCCCAATTCCCCCCCTCCCCATCCCTGATCAGTTGTATATCCTCCTCTGTGGGCTGTCTGTATTAGTCCCTGTGGCAAGGGATCCTGGATATCCTAGTACTCAGCCGGGTCTTCCTGGCCCAAGTGTGTTGTTACTGAGGGGTGCCATGCCTCTGGATAGTCTCCCCCACCACGGCTCTCACAATCTTTCCGCCCCCTCTTCCGCTCAGTTCCCTGAGTCGTGGTGGGTGAGTAATAAGGCTGCTTTAATGTTGCAAGCTTAGAGGTCCTTGTGTCGAAAATCCTTGGTTTCTGTCTCAATGGCCTATCCTGTGTTGATTGAATGGCTGTGGTTATAGGTCCCTTGTTCATCTGTCATTGTCTGCTGGGTTCCCTGTGGATCCTCCCCGATATGACTGTGGTGGCTCCTCTTTTGCCAGGTTCTCAGCCATCGGCCTACGGTTGGTTGGTAGGGTTAGATGGGCCACAGCTCTCTCGTTGCATCCTCCCTGAGGCCTGGGTCAGCAGTCCTTCTACTCCATTGCCATGTGGGGGAAGAGCTTAATGGTCTTTCTGATGGTAAGAATGGAACTGATATTTTTTCACTTTTCTCAAAAGCCCAGGATTCTTCATTTTTCAAATATTATCAACCCTCTAGTCATTTTTTACGGTTTGGTAGGATCTGAGGGGGGAGGAGTCCTGTAGCTTCCTTTGGCATTTTCATAATTGAGGTGAGAGTTTCTGACTCTCTTCCCTTAGTATCCAACATCTGCAGTGGCAGCAAATTCCAGTATCTGGAATTTTCTAAACTGATCTCAATTCTGTTGGGGATTTCCAGATATGTGACTTTAAAATTCTATCCTTAGAAGGAGAATGCTAGAGAGAGGAGGTGTTAATAACTTGACTTGGATTTAATCAGACTTGCCAACATTTGGGTCAGTGGTAACAAATGAAACCAAACTCTATCTTGAAAAACCTGTTGTTTCTTTAAACATGATGTTGGCTCAAGCCCTCCCTGTTGGAAACTCTCTACAGAAGCAGTTCAGACGTTCCACCCACAAGGGAGACACTGGAGGGCTTTCTTATAGATGGACACACGAAAAACGTAGTTGAAGAGTTCATTCCTGTCCTGAGGGTTGACATCAAGAGACGTCATGTCATTTAGGTAGGAATGCAAACCTGACACCCAGCGAACTTTTGAAAATGCCATGTTGAGAAAAATGAATTGATCTTTTTTTAAGGCTTAGAGAATTTATTAGATTTATCATATTTTAAAAAAGAGTTAGAGAGGAAAGAAAAGAATGTATAAAGAGCCTTGTGGAGGTCAGCAAGGGGTAGTGAGCCCAAGCGGAAACAATGGCCAGGGAGTTTTCCTCTCATCTAGGAGACGGAGAGACTCATCAGACCCTGGAAGTTCAGGAGTGACAAGCTGGCCACCCAAGAGCTGATTTTCTTATTATTTATTATTATTATTAATTATTATTATTTTGGTTTTTCAAGGTAGGGTCTCGCTCTAGTCCAGGCTGACCTGGAATTCACTATGTAATCTCAGGGAGGCCTTGAACTCATGACAATCCTCCTACCTCTGCCTCCCGAGTGCTGGGATTAAAGGCTTGCACCACCATGCCCAGCTTTTTTTTTTCTTTTTTAAAAAAATATATTTATTAATTTGAAAGCAGGTAGAGACAGACACAGAGAGAGAACAGGTGCACCGGTCCTTGAGCCATTGCACACAGATTCCAGATGCCTGTGCCACTTTGTGCATCTGGCTTTACGTGGGGACTGCGGAATCGAACCCAGGTTGTTCCAAGTTGTCAGGCGCTGAAGGCAAGTACCTTAACCTCTGAGCCCCCAATTGATCTTAATGTGGCTTTTCTGAGTAAAGATTATGCCAACTGGTCATAACAAAGAAAATATGAAACAGAAAAGCCATTGTGAAATACCTTCTAGAGAGTTCCCTAAGACTGCTGCTCCTGGTCATCCTGAAGCTAACATGCCAGGCAGAGGTACAGGAAGAGAAGGGCTCAATGAACTGCACGCCGTAACCCACCTCGGACTTGGAATTTTGTTGAGATTAATTTTTCTCTCAAAGAATTACAAAAACTGAAATGAACTCAAATGTCACTTAGTTCAGCCCTTGGTTACAGTTTTGGATGATAGCATGGACCGTCCACACTCTGGCTAGTTGGAGTGACGTCATACCAGAGCAGGTCCAAGACAGTCCTCACTGGAATTGGTGCAGGTGAGCACCTTGCAGGGTATTCATGACATCATATCTGCTTTCAGACACTTGGGCTGGAAGAACTGAGTAAAGACGTAGCAATGGAATGAGGTCAATTTTTTCTAGAAATCTTGGTCATGATGATGAAGTTACTGGCGATTATGAAAAAGGAGCAAGATTTCCTTTTCTGAATGAAAATGTTGTCTCCTTCCTTAATTCACTATCGGTTTGGGAAAAGGAAGATGACTTCATGGAGTTGGTGAAAATCTAGTTTTAGGGCTGGCAGCTGCAGAGCTTGGTCTCACCGTCTCTGCCTTCTACCCAAACCGGCCATGCAATTTGCATCCAGAAAAAGAATACTGAACAGGCATCTATACATGTGAAAGGCTCCAGGTCTTTCCTTAGAAAACCTTTCCTTGGAATAGGAGATTAAGTCATAGGATGATTTCACAATTAAATAATATCTATTGAGTGACAGTTATCTAAACATAAAAGACTGCTGTTTTATTATTGAAAGAAAAAACATCCAGATGTTGTGCTTTTATTCTTGTGGATCCCATGGATCAATTCTAGTTAAATGTACATATATATATATATATATATATATATATATATATATATATGTGTGTGTGTGTGTGTGTGTGTATTTGTGTATATTAATGTATATGTATTTATATGTGTATTTATGTATATGCATATGTATTTATATACATGTATATATATAAGTTCTCTACTCATACAATATTTATTTTCTTTTTATTGCCATCTTCCATACATAAAAGCAATATACCGTAGTCCCCTCCCACCACCCTCCCTTTCCCCCTATCTAGTCCTTCCACTAAATGGCTTCTTCTTTCCAACTAATCTATCTAAGTTTATGAGATCAGACAAGATTGGGAGTGTTCAGGGTTTTCTAAAAATCTTGGGCATAGCTTGGCCAATATTGCTAGATTCTTACTCTCAAAATGAGTAGGAAGTACTTCTAAATATGCAAGGTGTACCTATTGCCAACACCACTGGACTTGCCTTTAAAAAGCATTTTTTCTCAAAAAAAATCAATGACACCTGCACAGGTTCCAAAGACTGAAGCATATAATATCAGATTGTCAACCTCCTAGATTGTATCAGAGTCACTGAGAGAAATTCTACTCTAAAAGTTAAAAAGAAAGATAAGAATACTTCTCTGGGTTTAAGCTATGAGGTCTTCCTCTACACTGTGATATTATATCAATATTCTCTATTAGGGCCATTCAAGAATTTTTTAAAAAATATTTATTTATTTACTTACAAGCCAAAAGAGAGATAGAAGAGAGACAAACAGAGAGAATGGGCACTCCAGGGGCTCTAGCCACTGCAAAGGAACTCCAGATGCATGTGCCACTGTGCATCTGGCTTTATGTGAAAAAGAAATTAATTGAGGGCTGGAGAGATTGCTCAGTGGTTAAGGCACTTGCCTCCAGTGCCTAAGGCCCCAGGTTCAATTCCCCAGTACCCACATAAGCCAGACCCACAATGTGGCCCTGGCTCTCTCTCTCTCACTCTCTCTCTCTTGTTCTCTCTCTATCTCTCTGCTTGAAAATGAATAAATAAAATGTATTTTAAAAAAAGAAATTAATTAATTGAAACCAGGTCATTAGGCTTTCAGGCAAGCACCTTAACAGCTGAGCCATCTCTCCAGACCTGCCATTCCAGGATTTTAGGGGATTTAACAATATGCAAACTGAGAACACTCTAAAGAACAAAGAATGCAACATTTATATATATGAATAGAATGCAATATATATAATATATATAATCAGATGTGAAAGAGAATATTTAGAATGAGAAAAAAATATCAAAATCTTACAAAATTTAAAAAAGCTCGCCAGAATAAAACGGTCACAATTTTGTTGCTACTCATCCCATCGAGAGATGGAATCCAGTTCCAGTCCTGGAGAGTGTGACTTCAGTGACTAGAAAAGGCCATCTCACCTGGGCCACAGTGGCATTCTAGGACATGGATGGTAGGCCATCCTCTTCTTCGGGTCTCTTGGCAAAACCCATTGCCACGCTGGAAGGAAGCCCCAATGGCATTCCCCAGAGTCCATGTGTGAAATCATTACAGCTTTGGCTGAAGAGCTCTGAGCAGCCAGCCAACAGCCTGTGCCAACTTGTAACCATGCAGTGACTTCCCCTGCAGTTGACAGACAGACAGCAGACATTGGCCACAGGCTAGAATGGGGCTTTGTATCAGACTCTCCGGTGCCACTTAACAGCTGTGGTTTTGGAACACTTACGTCTTTCCTTGTCTATGAAATGGAGAGGCAGAGCTGGACGTGGTGGTGCACGCCTTTAATCTCAGCACTTGGGAGACAGAGGTAGGAGGATCGTTTTGAGTTCAAGGCCAACTGGGGGCCACAGAGTGAGTTCCAGATCAGGCTTGGCTAGAGTGAGAACCTATCTTGAAAACACAAAACAAACAAACAAACAAACAAAGGAAGAACAGGATGAAGAACGGAACGGGTAGGAGGGTTTGGGAAAGGTTCATCAACAGGTGCCAAGCTACTGTTCTCGTGCACAGTCGGTGGTGATAGTTAGCAATAATGCATTGTGTGTCTCAAAATAACTAAAAGAATTTTAAATCTTCTTACCATAAAGAAATCATGTTTGAGGTCATGAATATATTAATTACCCTGATTTGGTCATTTAAAAATGTATACATGCCAGGCGTGGTGGCACATGCCTTTAATCCCAGCACTCGGGAGGCAGAGGTAGGAGGATCACCATGAATTCAAGGCCACCCTGAGACTACATAGTGAATTCCAGGTCAGCCTGGGCTAGAGTGAGACCCTACCTCTAAAAAATTTTTAAAAAGTATACATATATTAAAATATCACATAATTCCCCACAAATATGTATAATTATGATGTGTTAATAAAAATAAAACTAAACAAGAATACATCAAAATAGACAGGCATGGTGGTGCATGCCTTTACCCCCAGCACTCTGAAAGCCAAGAGAGGAAGATCATTGTAAGTTCAAAGCCAGTCTGAGGCTACAGAGAGAGTTCCTGGTCAGTCTAAACTAGAGTGAGACCCTGCCTCTAAAAAAACCACCCAGCCAATGAACAGAATACCAAAATAATTCTTCCTAGCTCATACGGTTTTGAGGATTAAAAATCCAAATTAGATTATTACATATCTGGGGTTAACTCAGTGGTTAAAAGCGCTTGCTTGCAAAGCCTGCAGGTCCTGGTTCAATTCCCCAGCTCTACATAAAGCAGACTCAAAAAGTAGTGCATGCTTCCAGTGTTAGTGTGCCAGGGCAAGAGATGCCATGCACCCATTAACACATGTGCGTGTACAAATAAAAAATATTTGGGGGGCGGGGCTGGAGAGATTGCTCGGTGGTTAAGGCGCTTGCCTGCAAAGCCCAATGACCTGGGTTGGATTCCCCAGTGCCCACCTAAAGCCAGATACACAAAGTGGCCTATGGGTCTGAAGTTCGTTTGCAGTGGCTGGAGGCCCTGGTGCACCCATTCTCTGTCTTTCTGTCTCTGTCTCTCTGTTTCTCTCTCTGCCTCTCTCCGTGTCTCTCTTTCTCTTCTCTCTCTCTGTTTACAAATCAATAATTTTTTTGCTTTTGGTTTTCAAGGTAGGGTCTCATTCTAGCCCAGGCTGACCTGGAATTCACAATACAGTGTCAGGGTGGCCTCAATTCTCCTACCTCTGCATCCTGAGTACTAGGATTTAAGGTGCGCACCGCCACACCCAGCTAAAAATCCCTTGTTTTATAGGCTTGTATACAAAACACCAAGAACAATACCTGCCATACACCAAGGGCTCAGCAATGTCAACTATTATCATAAGATATCACCTAGGATTCCAAAATCAGTTTAGTGCTCAGTGATCTTTAATTACAACCTCTTGCCGTGTGTGTGTGTGTGTGTGTGTGTGTGTATGTGTGTGTGTGTGTGTGTGACTAGAGAATGATCCTGTGGCCTTACACATGCTAGATGAGCTCATTACCACAGAGCAACATCACCACCCCTTCTTTAGAGATTTTATTTTGAGATAGGTTCTCACTAAGTTGCCCAGACAAGTCTTCCTGCCTCAGCTTCCTGAGTATCTGGGATTGCAGGACGGCATCACCCAATGATGTCTAGTCTACTCTGCTCTGCAAGTCTCTAATCCTTCCCCTTTCTGGCTTCTCCCAGGAAGCTGGAGTAGCTCTCCAGGTACTTCAATCTGGCACAAATTCTGCCGCCTTCCTTCCAGACCTTCCTCTTCCACTCTATCTTTCTGGTACATTTATGCTGCACAGTTGTTTCTCAGAGTGACATGCTTGCTCTGTTCAATGAAAAGCTTTCATATAAGGATATTAAGGGGATGGGCATAGAGATGAGAATTTTAAGACATTTTTCTCTCTACACTTACTTTACTTTCCTGCCCTTAGTCCAATACTTTCTCACCTTCTCAAAACTTTGCTTTTTAGGGCTAGAGAGATGGCTTAACGGTTAAGGCATTTGCCTGCAAAACAGAAGGGCCTGAGTTCAATTCTCCAGGACCCATGTAAAGCCAGATGCAAAGCCAGATGCACAAGGCGGTGCATGTATCTGGAGTTTGGTTTGCAGTGGCTGGAAGCCCTGGAGTGTCCATTCTCAATGTCTCTGTGTCTGCCTCTTTCTCTCTCACACACACATAAATAAATAAAATATTTTTTAAAAACTTTGCTTTTTAAATGATGCCTTCTGCATCAAGCAACACTGTCCCAGTCACATTCGGCCAATTCCAAACCAAGTAAAAAACCTCCTGCTCCAAACGTTCCTTTCCAATTACTGTTCTAATTCACGCCTCTCCTTTACAACAGCCACTTTTTATTCAACGTTAATCCTAACAATGACCCAACGTGTCTACATATTTAGATCAAAAAGTATATCGACCAGGAACTACAAGTCAGAGAAATAGTGATTTTGTAGCATTCCCAAGGACCTGACTGCAACCTCACATACTTGGGGGAAATAAGAAGTACATCCATCCCTCTGGCTTCTCACTGGACCTCTCAGAAGCACTGGCAGAGCCGTACCCTGCGCAGTCTTGAACTGGTCTCCTCTTAGCTTCCCTGACACCCTCTTCCCCTGGCCCAGTCATTCCCTGTTGCTCTCTTTGGCCTGTTCTTCCCATAAATGTTAGAAATTTCCCTAGCTCATTTTCTTCCTGTGATTTCATCTATTTCCTGAACTTTCCAAAGCATCTCTTTGCACACAACTCTCAAAGTGATACCTCTATTCCACCGTGATCACCCACAGTTGTACGCCCAGCTGCCTACTTGACATTTCTTGAGCAGGATCCATGCCTCTCAAGTACAACACACCAAACAAGTCTCTCGATTCTAGGACTTTATAATTGACTGAGAAGACACACCTGTGCTAAGATAGAAGAAAGCCCTTCTCTCATGACTTTTTAAGGAAATCATTGAATACTTCAAAATAAAACTGTATGGCCAGGCATTACACCTACCTGTGATCCCAGCATGTAGGAGGTGGAGGCATAAAAATCAGAAGTTCAAGGTCATCCTCCACTACATAGAAAGTTTGAGGCCAATTTGGGCTACATGAGATGCTATCTTAGAGAAACAAGCAACAACAACAACATAGGCTTTAATTCTATGTCTTCCCATTGTTCTAACATAGCAGGGTGGGTTTTGGGTGTGCTTGGTGTAGAGAAAGGAGGTACTTGTATTGTGTAAGACCTCTCAAGAAGCCAGTAAGTCTCCACCCTTGCCCAGTGGTCCACCTCTAGCAGGTGCACCTGCCCTGTCTCACTGGATGCCTTGCTATCATCCCTGGAAAGCTGCTGAATTTCAAATACTCCATGTCATAGTCAGCCAAATGCCACTGGGATGAATCTTCAAACCAGGCACAATTTGGGGGAGGAAAGTATTTATTGAAACTACAGTTTAAGGGGAAGTTCCATAACAGTGAAAGAGACTGGCCCTCTTTCACAGGTCCGAGCAGAGAGAAAAACCCATCACCTACACCACATACACAGAACAGCAAATAGGCCGGACGGAGGGAGAGAATTTCTTCCCTTTTATATAGGCTTAGGGTGGGGTCTTACAACCCTTCCACAGACTTGATGGCTTCCCGAGTCTCTGGCATTTCCTTCCTGCACTGCCCACACAGGAAAGGATGTTTGGTTCTAGATTCTTTGAACTTCTTTACATCCTGCCCCCTACTTCCTGTAAACATCCTGAGAGACCCACCTGAGATTACTTGAAAGGTCAAGTTGACATCAAAACTTAACCATCACACTCTGTATGAGATCATGTCTGGTATGTGTATCTCAATCCATTCGCTGCTCTCGTCACTGTCGTCCACGTGACATCTCCCTGCAAAGAACCTCCTGACCTGTTCCCCCTTAGCCAGACCACTTCAGTCCACGCACTCCCTTCATGCAGGCAGTCCACAGGTAGACTGCCCTTCCATGGATGGTTTCTCATTGCTCTTCATATGTCATTTTATACCTGGGCCCTGGCCTTTTGTCATGCACTTCCCCAGTCATAGCCTGGACACTGGTTGACCTTCCAATCCTGTTTGCTCCTTCTCATCATCCAGCTTCATTCAGCATTCTCCCACGTCAAGTTCTCAGCTAAAACATCTCACTAGGGGCTAGAGAGATAGCTCAGCGGTTAAGGCACTTGCCTCCAGTGCCTAAGGCCCCGGGTTCAATTCCCCAGGACCCACATAAGCCAGACCCACAAGGTGGTGGCCCTGGTGTTCTCTCTCTCTCTCTCTCTCTCCCTCTCTCTCTCTCTCTCTCTCTCTATCTCTACTTGAAAATGAATGAATAAAATATAAATAAATAAATAAATAAATAAAAACATCTCACTAGTATCCACTCTCTGATCTCTCACCACCCCGTTTCTTATCACAGTTTGGAGGGTTTTGCTCATTCCTTTTGTTGGCTTACTTTTTAAATATCCTCCCATGAGACTGTGAACTGAGTGAAGTCTAATCTTTTTTTTTTTCTTTACCCAAGGTTTGACAAGGATTTAGAGCTCAGAGAATGAATATGAGTAATGGGTTCTGCCCATTCATTAATTTGGTCAGAGCTCAATCCTAAAACAATGTATCCAGTGCTCCTTCCTTCCTCAGACAGTAAAGGAAACACCTTCACAATTTTGGACACTGGGCTGCTTTTGATAATAAGATCTGGTAGAGAACTAAGCCAGCAGCTTGAGATATTTTTCATATATTTTATTTATGTATTTTCAAATGGAGGAAGACAGAGAGTAGAGAGACAGAGGGATTTTTAAGAAAGACAGAGGGAAGGATGACAGGGAGAGTGAACGAGTCACTCTGGTCTTCCATTCCTCGTCAGTAAAGTGAGAAAGACTAGTTTTTACCGTCTCTGCAGCTCCAAGTGTTAATATCCTGAAATTCTCATCAGATGAATATTAATACATTTGGTGAGAGGTTTTAGTTACAGGTCTGAGATCTGCCTCTGAAGCAAAATTAGTGCCGGGAGTGGAGTAGAGGGCAGGTCCAGAATTTACCATGGTGACGTCATCTTCCTGTCTCCATTCTGTTTGAAAGACTGAGAGCTTTTACTTTTTTCTAAAGACACCAGGTGAGATATCAATCCACGTGACTCTAAACACAGATGTGTTTATGGTGTGCAGATTAGCCCGCACAATCAGTAAAGTGTCTTGCAAAATAAATCTCTTGTAAATGGTAGCCTGCCTAAGAAAATGTTCTTTACCAAGTTTAAGGACATCTCCAATACTGGAGGGGTTTCATCATGAATTAAGGAAACCTGGCTTCTTAAACTGCTATTCCAACTCTGGCTAAAGTGGAAACAGCACAGAAAGCCTTGAAAAATGACTTAGCAGAGATCTGGCCTCCCTCACTGCACACACATTCTGTTTCTTGCCCTTCATATGGCCCCCTGGAGGATGGGCAAGTGGACAATGTTCAATCAAATACCTAAAGCTTCTCGCGCATCCTAACTGAGACCTTCTCAGCGTTACTATTTTAACATCTATGGAATTTCTTTATGAGACTTTAGTAAATCTATCGGATATGTTCAAATCCAAGCACACACTAAGTACGGCATGGCATTTAGGTGGCTAATTTGGGTCCCTTTATACATGGTAGATAATTTACTTCAAATGATCTATCACTTCAAATAAAAATTATTTTCTAAGACATGTTTAAAAGCCTCTCACCTGTGTTTACTGAATTAGTGATCACATACTACACCATAAAAAAAAATCACGGGCTGAAGAGATGGCTTAGCCGTTAAGGCATTTGCCTACAATGCAGAAGGACCAGAGTTCGATTCCCCAGTGCCCATATAAAGCCAGATGCACAAGAGGGCGCATGTGTCTGGAGTTCATTTGCTGTGGCTGGAGGCCCCGTCGTGCCCATTCTCTCTGCCTCTCTCTGTCTGCCTCTCTCTCTCTCTCTCTCTCTCTCTCTCTCTCTCTCTCTCTCTCTCAAATAAATAAATAAAATATTTTTTTAAAAAATCACTCATTAGAAGCTGGGAAACACACCAAGCAAGATGGAGCAAGCTTGGTAATCATTTTGACAAGGGCAAAATTGAAGCGAAAGACCTTGCTTAATCCAATGAACCAAAAGTAAAGAAGTGTGATAAATAGACTGTCTGTCCTTTCCTGTTTGGGGCCCAGGGGTGTGGGATCCCCCAGAAGCCATCTCACTGCATATGGTCTGCACTATGCTAAGCTTTGAACCTGCTGGCACATGGTTCCAACCTGGGCACAGGCACAAACCTAAATTCTGCTCTTAGGCACAGATGTATCAATACAAAATCTGTCCTCAGGCCCAGGAACTGTGACTTTTGGCTACATGTGTATCATACATCCTTCCAGCAAAGTGATTGAAACGGCAGGGTGGCAGATTTGATAGAATACTGCAAGCAGAGGAAGCAATTCAGACATTATTGGCCTTGGACCCATAGTTTTAAAGAGAAAAAATATATTTTGATAGGAAATTTCTGGAATAATACATATACAATGATGAATAGTAGTTATCTGCTAGAGAGTTGTTGGAGGGGTTTTATTAGACAGTTCTACAATTTTGTTTTAAATGTTCGTATTGTTTAAATGGCCAGAAAAAGCAAAAGTAGTTGGAAAGCAAGAATCATGTCACAGTCATCATTTATTTACTAACAATCATCCAGGGTCTTTGCTTTAGGACCACTGGAAGGGAAATTTCAATTTCTTTCCTTTGATTTCCATGTGTAAGGAAAAGGCTGCCATTTCCTTCACAAATGGTGAAATAAACGACCCACAAAGTAGGTTCACCTGGTATGCAAGGCGAGCCTGGATTGCATGTATAAAAGAAAGACTTTCAGTTCATTTTCAGTAAAACTGGATATTCTTTAAACCAACAGTGCTGGGAAGAAATGATTTCATTAACAGAGATGTTTGGCCAACATACTGAATGGGGACTTTCACCTGCCACAGCAATTAAAATGTCTCTCCTAAAATACCATTGAGGTAAATGATGGCTCTTTATTCAGCGCTCATCAGAGAAGATCTAATTTTATTGCATTGACTATAACTTGTTAAAAAAAAAGCCTCTGTTTGAAAGCTAATACCATGATAAATTTTAATCATGTGGTTAGAGCTAGCTTCAAAGTTATATTAATTATACATTTAAGCTCTACATACAAGCTCATGTATTACAGTATGCCTAGAACATGTAAAATATAGTCTGAATCAAATTAAAATATGCCAATTTCCTTAGCAGTTATTTGCTTTTGATATACAGTAGTTATTTCAGCCCAGTCTTTATAAACATTAAATTATTGCTGTGCTTTCTAAGCTACTTTGCTTCCCTAGAGAGAGCTCCATGCTCTGCTTAACTTTCTGACAAGACGTTTACTTCTACAGAATACAAAGTAGATTGTTCAGAAAGGCTCTCTACATCCAAGTATTTCATAAAAAGTATTGCCTCATGTCTCCAAGGCTGCCAGCTGTGTTCGCCACCCTAAAATACTTTTTTTGTTTTTTTTAATTTTATTATCCATAATTAGATACACTTAATAAGGGAATAATGTGTTGATGTCTCCACTTCCCCTATTTCCCTCTTCCCTGTCCCCGATAAATTGGATATCCTCCTCCGTAGGCAGTCTGGATGAGTCCATGGGGTAGGGGGTTGTGAACAGCCTAGGAGTCAACCAGATTCCATCCCCCTTTGTATGTTGCTACTGAGGGGGCCATGTCTCTGGATATTCTCCTCCACCATGGCTCTTACAATCTTTCCACCCCCTCTTCCGCTCAGTTCCCTGGGTCATGGTGGGTGAGTACTAAGGCTGCTTTGTTGTTGAGGTCTTAGGGGCCTCTGTACTTCTGCTTGAGGTTGTTTTAAATCGTTGGTGTCTGTTTCGCTGGTTCATTGTCCATAATGAGTTACATTGTTTAATGGGCAAACAATGAGTTGATATCCCCAATTCCCCAATGCCCCCCATCCCAATCAGCTGGATATCCTCCTCCGTGGGCCTTCTGGATCAGTTCTTGGGGCAGGGGACCATGGATTCAGCCCGGTTCTCCTGGCCCAAGTGTGCTGTTATTGAGGGGTGCCATGCCTCTGGATAGTAGCCCCCACCATGGCTCTCACAACCTTTCCACCCCCTCTTCCGCTCAGTTCCCTGAGTCATGGTGGGTATTAAGGCTGCTTTATTGTTGAGAACTTCTGCTTTAGGTTGTGTCGAAAATCAATCCCTAATCTAGCTATTTCTGCTCCTCCATGCCTGTCACTCCTTCGATCAATGCTAGAATGAATGTCCGTGTATGTCATGTAGGATCGTGCGAGCACATCTGTGGGTGAATTCCTTGAGTGGAATTAGAGTTTCAATAAACATGGGCACTTTTAATTTTGATAAGTTATCACTAAACCACCTCTTAAAGAATTTGTACCAAGGTATGTTCCCTCAAGCAGTGTGCAGGGTACCCACATCTTCAGATTCTTTTTAATACAGGATGCTATCAAACTTCTTCTCTGGGGCTGGGGAAATAGCCCAGTGGTTCAAGACACTTGCTGTCAAAGCTTCCTGGCCTGGGTTCGATTCCCCAGTAAAGCCAGATGCACAAAGTGCCGCATGCATCTGGAGTTCGTTTTCAGTGGCAAGAAGCCCTGGTTGTAGGCATTTTCTTTTCCTCTCTCTTTCTTAATCTCTTTCTTGCTCTTTCTCATCTTACAAATAAATAAATAAAAAACATTTGTTAAAATTCTTCTGATAAGCTAGAAAAAGAAATCCCCTTGCTGTTTTCATTTTAAAATAATATTTCTTATTATGTCTAAAATGAATACCTTTGCATATGTAAAGATCCACTTAAGGTAAACTAGGCTGGACATGGTGGCACATGCCTTTAATCCCAGCACTCAGGAGGCAGAGGTAGAAGGATCGCTGTGAGTTTGAGGCCAGCCTGGGAGAGAGTGAGACCCTACCTCAAAAACAACAACACAACAAAAATTTGACATTTAAGGCAAATGTTTTTAATCCTTTATACATTATTTTTTAATTTAATAAGTAGAAGGTTTGTATGAACAAATCACATGTTGGTATCACCATTTCCCTCCTCCCTGCCCCATTCCACTGTGACCCCTCCTCAGTGGGATTACTCCATGAGATTGTGGGCTACGAGTTGTGTGAGCAGCAGTCAGTCATGGGGGGATGGGGGCAATGCCTCTAGATATTCCCACCCACCTTGGCTCTTACAATCCACCCTCCCCCCTGCAAAATTCTCTGAGCCGTGGTGGGTGAGTTTTAAGTCTGCTTTAGTGTTGAGCTCTTAGTAGCTTCTAGATTAGTGCTTTGGAATGTATTGAGTATCCTCAATGTCTGTCTTCTTCACCCTAGTGCAGGTTGTCAGGCTCCCTGTGGGAGCAGCACTCTTGCTCACCTCGACAATTCCTCTGTGGTTTCACCTGGGCCCTAGCTGGTGGTTCTTCTGCTAGGGAGTCAGCTGTCATTTCTGGTCTTGTTGGTACAATTAGGTTGTCCTTGGTTCTCATTGCCTTCTGAAAAATAAAAACAGATTCTCCAGTGGAGATTAAGATCGGCATAGGTTAAAGGGGATAAGCATTGTAAATTTGCAGAGATTATGATGGGTATATCTTTTTATTCTTGCAGATTTATGTGTATATGTCTTGGATAAGCAATGCACGCTCCAAGCCTCTCCTGATTTCTTGCTTGGTAATGTAATATTACATCAGTGAACTGTTTCAAACATATTTACAAACATTGAGAGATGGAAGAAGGAAAGAGAAAGATAGAGAGAATGGGTTCATGAGGGCCTCCAGCCACTGCAAACCAATGTCAGATGCATGGGCCACCCTGTGCATATGGCTTTTGCATGGTGTCATGGTTTGATCCAGGTGTCCCCCACAAACAAATGAATGTGTTCTAGGTAATCGGTCCTCAGCTAATGGCAGTTTGGGTTTTACAACCTCGATGGAGCTGTGTTGTTGGGGGCGGGCTTATGGGGTTATAAGCCAGCTTCCCCTTGCCAGTGTTTGGCACATGTTCCTGCTGCTGTTTGCAGTGCTGTGGCAGAGGTGATGTCACCCCTCTGCTCATGCCATCGTTTTCCCTGCCAGGATGGAGTCTCCCCTCGAGTCCTTAAGCCAAATAAACCCATTCCTTCACAAGCTACTTTTGCTTGGGTTCTTTCTGTGCAGCAACTAGAAAGATGACCACAACAGGCAAGCACTTTACCACTGAACTACACCTCCAGCCCCAGCAAGCCTTTCTTGACCTCTCCAAATTAGGGATGCTTTCTTTCTTCCTCAGTATCCTCACAACATTATGTTGGCATTTCTTCAGTTACCCTTGCATATTCCATCATGAGCCATCTGTACATCTTTCTTCCCCTACAGATGATGGAACACTGTAAAAGGCTCTTGACCATGAGGGACAATTGGTTACAGGCATGACAAGATATTGATTTCTCTCATTCTCTGCCCCTGGAGTATCCAGATAATGAAGAAGGTGCCTCTGGCTACAGCAATTTCACCCATTTATCTATTGAGAAAACACTCCTGCTAAGCATGAGATGATTGGGAAAAGATAGGTGAAAACCGCCTGAAGAGAAACAACCCCACCTCATGTGTCTTCGTACGCTCGGCACTCAGGACAGAGCCTGAATGTTAGCAATTAAAAGCTTATAACGAAGCCATCCTTGAATTCAAATTGCTATCGAGTCTTCATATGTACCTTGTTTATTTTTGTCTTATTTGCTAGACTAAAATTCTTTGGACATAAATATGTCTACTTCCTGTCTGTCCTTGTATACCCAGCATGCATCACTTAGTGCAATGCCTGGCTTTGGAGACAGGATTTTGGACTTGAATTTGCAATTCTCCTGATTCAGCCTCCAAAGTGCTGACATCACAAGTGTATGTTGCTGTGCTGAGCCATTTAGTCTTTTAAGGATATTTGTTCCCAAATGTGATCTGGGACATCTGCCATGTTCAGCATTGTGTCTGGGGATAGGATCACACCATGTTTTGGTTCATCCACCCCACAGCTCTCATCACAGCCGTATGATTTCTGATTTCTCTGTAAATTTCCCATCTGTACAACTGTCAGAGAAAAAGGACAGATACATCACTACCAGTCCAAGCGCTAGTCTCCTTCCTGGGGCACCATTAGGTACCCTTGTTATTATTGACCTTTTATTGTGTTTTCATCATAATCTCCTCTCAGTACCTTCTCTTGACTCCCTCCCCATCCCCTTCCTTCTTCCCAAATAGTCCCTCTTTTACTTTGCCATCCCCCCCCTTTTTTTTCCTTGCACGTGGGTGTGGCCTTTGACTTTAATTACAGTTTCCTGCTTGGGATAGAGGGAAGATTATTTACCAGAGTGACGATACCCCTGCAGAAATGTCTCCCACTCCACAGCCTCCATCAGGGAGGGATGGCAGCCTCATGCATCATCCATGATGGAATGTGTGGGTCTTGAACAGGTGATGATAGCCACTCTGTGGACAGGAATGCAATGGCCACATCTGGATGCAACAGCCTGAGAACACGTGTAACAATGGACTCAGCACTTGGCACTGATGACTCTTGTCTTTTGCCATCATGCTGGGGAGAATGACTGGCATGCAAAAGGCACTTCTCAAATGCTTGTTAAGCAGCACTTTAAGACCACTCACTATCAGGAAAACAGCTAATCAATCAACCAATTTTTACATTAAATAATCATTAACTCATCTGATGTTTTCTGTACTTGCTGTCATCAGTACCACAGTGGAACGAATGTTGGGCAGACATCCACAAGTGTCACACACTCACACATTCACACACATACACACAAACATACACACACATACAAACACGCACACACATACACATACACACACATTCACACCACACACATGCACACACATACACACACTCACACATATACACACATACACGCACATACACATACATATACACACACATACACACACTCAGACACATACACATACACACATACAAACACGCACACACACACACATACACATACACTTCCATACTCATACACATACACTCACACACACATACACATACTCACACACATACACAGACACATGCACACACACATCACCACCACCACCACACCCCTCCTGCACCCCTGCAGGAAAGTTAAAACAGAGACACAATAGTGAAAGGGTAAAAGCAGGTATTTTACATCTGGACTATCTGAGCTTTCGTCTTATATTTTATACTTACAAAGAGGTGTTCTTGGGCAAGCTGTATCTTGGGCCACAATTTGATCACTTATAGATCAGGAATTATAAAAATACCACATTGGGTTGTTTTGAGGATTACACAAGTGTGCACATGAAAAGTATTTGAAAGAACCTCTGGTACTGTGAGTGCTCAATAAATATTAGCCATGGTTGTTATTGTTATTATCATTATTATTATTGTTGTTAGGAATCTTTTCAGAAAGGAGTGTCATCACTGTCATTTACTGGTCACATACTCTATGCCAGGCAGCCGGCTATAGATTCAATGTATGCTTGCTGAAACTGGGTATCATTAACCCCTCAATCTACAGGTGAGCAACTGGGGATTTGGAGAGATTTAAGTTTCTTGGGGTTAGGGGTGTAGCTTAGAGATAGAGTACTTCCTCCCTGCTGACTAGCTCTCACAGTGCAGGGAAGGTGCCATATAAGATCATGGAAAAGTAACCAAGAGTCTTACTTAGCTGTGGACCCTGTGCTACATACCAACCTTCCAGGCAAAAATATGCCCACTGCTGCAAGAGCAGCATGGCTGGTATGGCCGTGACCAACTGCTGGCTGACTGGATTTGAGGCTTGCTTCATACGTGTGATGGTTCAATCCAGATGTCCCCCACAGACATATGTGTTCTGAATGCTTGATCCCCAGCTGATTGCAGTTTGGGAATTGGAACCTCGCTGGAGCTGTGTTGTTGGGGGCGGACTTATAGGGGTTATACACCTGCTTCCCCTTGCCAGTGTTTGGCGCACCTTCCTGTCGCTGTTTGCAGTGCTGTGGCGGAGGTGATGTCCACCCTCTACTCATGTCATCGTTTTCCCTGCCTTCATGGTGCTTCCCCTCAAGTCTGTAAGCCAAAATAACCTCATTCCTCCCATCAGCTGCTTTTTGCGGGGTTCTTTGTCGAAGCAACGAGAAAGCTGACTGCAGCGTGAAAACATGTACGCTTTGTACTATAAACCTAATCAAAAGCCTTGTGACAAGGGAGGTCTTATAGGCTGTAGGGGAAACCTACTTCTGTTGTTATGCTAAATGAACAGGTTGCCAAACTGCCTTCTAAATATTGATGCTTATATCCAGCGATTAGAGCTGCTCTCGGTTTCTTTTTGTAGAGAGCAGAGTTTTTAGCACAGAGATAGTCAGGTGGCAAAAGTATTAAAAACTAAGTAACTATTGTGTGCTTAGCCATAAGAAAAGACATCTATGCCACCCTCTTCGATGTCCATGAACTCGGCAGGACATCCGGAGAACTAAAGAGCCAAAGGTTATGGAGGGATGCTGTGGAATGCCGTCACCTATAATGTTCTTGGCCCTGACACACATGGACTCACAGCAGTTGCAGTTTACCACACAAGACTGAGCTCATCCACATGACGATGTGGGTGGGGGAGGGCTCAGGACAACCCACTCCTTCCAGAGGATCTATTGGCAGTCAATGCTTGCTGAGTACAGGAGAGTCATGTACTTCAGTGGTAGAGCCAATGATGACCTGTCTATATCTTGGTAAATGACCCCAACCTGGGGGGGAGGGGAAGACATGAAGTTGGGAAGAAGATGGATCTTAGTGGAATGGAAGGAGGATTAGAAAGGGTAATGAATGGGCTGTGGTTGTTTAAATGTAAAAATCCCCCTCTCCGGGCAGAAAGATTGTGAGAGCCGTGGTGGGGGAGACTATCCAGAGGCATGAAACCCCTCAGTAACAACACTCTTGGGCCAGCAAAACCAGGCTGAGCACTAGGCTATCCATGGTCCCCTGCCACAAGGACTGATCCAGATGACCCATGGAGGAGGATATCCAGCTGATTGGGGATGGGGAGGGGAGTATTGGGGAATTGGGGATAACAGCTCATTGTTTGCCCACTAATTAATGCAACTCATTATGGTCAATAAGTATATATATATTAAAATTTAAAAAAAGAAACAAAATAAATAGTCTTCAACGTAAAAAAAATCCCCCTCTCCACAGCCACAGTGTTTGAATACTTAATCCCCACTAGGTGGCACTGTTCAGGAAGGTTAGGGAACCTTTATATTGTAGAGCCTTGCTGGAGGAAGTGTGTCAGTGGGCACAGGCCTTGAGGTTTTATAGTCCATCTCTACTGGGTGTTTTCTCTCTTTAGACTCCTCCCTGCTTCCTGCTGCAATGTGAGGTAGGCTACACTCCTGCCTGCCATACTTTTACCACCATAAAAGACACTCCTCTTAAAATGATCAGCTGAAATAAGCTCTTTTTTTTTTTTCAAAGTATCTGGTCAGGTACTTTGTCCCATTAATAAGGAATTAACTGATACATGGTGGGTGAATATGACAAAAACACATTACATACACTTAAGAGACTGTCAAAATTAAGTATATATATTATTAATAAATAGAAACTCTGTAGGTACAAGTCTTGCATTGGTACCACTGTTTCCCTCCTCTCTGCCCCCATTCCACTAAGGGCTTTCCTCAGTGGGATTGCCAGAATGTTCCATGATGGAAGGCTATGAGTTGTGCAAGCAGCATACAGTTTTTCGGGAGTGACAGTGACTCTGGATATTCTCCCCACCATGACTCTTACAATCTTTATGCCTCCTCTTCAACAAAGTTCCCTGAACCATGGTGGCTAAGTTTTAAGTCTGCATTAGTGCTAAACTTAAGAGTCTCTGGGTTTCTATTTTTGTCTCTGTCTCCATCATCCTGGCGCAGGTTGTCAGGCTCGCTGTGGAAGCAGCACTCTTGCTCATCTCGTCCCTTTCTCTGTGATTTCACCTGGGCCCTAGCTGATGTGTTAGGCATGGTTCATCTCCTGCCAAGGAGTCAGCTATCATTTCTGATCTTGTTGGTTGGATTGGGTTGTCCTCGGTTCTCGCTGCCTTCTGAAAAATACAAATAGAATCTCTACCAGAGAATGAGATCAGCATAGGTTAAATGGGACAAACATTATTAATTTGGCAAGATTTTATGGGCTGTAGCCTCTCCTTAAGGTCCATGCTTAGTAGAAGTTTTCCATTGGAGTCCAGATTCTTGGTCACCATGGGAATTTGGCTTGGATTCCAGTTCCAGCTATGGATTCCTTGCCACTGAGCAGATCTCTTAGCCAATCAAAGAGCTATTGATTACCAGCCTAGGCTAAGTGCCCTATTGCACAGGTGTGCACATTTTGGCATGCAGGTACAGCAGTGTCCCATGAACCATTTTCCCCCAGTAGCACATGGAGCGCTTTCCCTCTCGATATGGGCTAACCATCTGAGATCTGACTTCCTTCCTGAGTCTAGCCAGGTCTCTGGATGTTGTGAGTTGACATCCTGTGGTGTCTTCAGCTTATAGGGTCTTTTGCCTGGTATGTGGGGGGGGGATCAATTACTATGACAGAATAAATTTTATCTTTTTAATTTAAATTTTAAAATGTTCATGAAGTCAATCTTCGAATTCTTGGGAGGTTGCAATCACATTGCTATAATGATAGGGTTTTTGTTGTTTTGAGAAAGGCCTCATGTAGTCCAGGCTTGCCTCCTACTTTCGTGTATAGCCAAAGATGGCCTTGAATTCCCAATTCTCCTACCTCCACCTGCAAAATGCTAGTGAGTATGTGCCACCATGAACAGCTATAACTGTAGTTCTGATTATCCACTAAAAACAAACAAAAAATAATAGATCCATTTTGCTGGGAGTGGAGGTAACACAGCTATAATGTCTGACTGAAGCAAGAGGATCAAGAGTTAAAGGTCTTCACAACAACAACAATGAAACAGACTTAATACTCACCCACTGTTGTGGTCAGCTTTCTAGTTGCTATGCAGAAAGAACCCAAACAAAAGTGGCTTGTGGAGGAATGGGTTTATTTGGCTTACAGACTCGAGGGGAGACTCTATCCTGGCAGGGAAAACGATGGCATGAGCAGAGGGGTGGACCTCACCTCCTCCACAGCACTGGAAATAGCAGCAGGAAAGTGTGCCAAACACTGGTTTGCTGGTTTATAATCCTCATAAGCCTGCCCCTAACAACACAGCTCCATTGAGATTGTAAAATTCAAACTGCCATCAGCTGAGGATCAATTACCCAGAACACATTCATTTATTTGTGGAGGACACTTGGATCAAACCATGACACCCACCATGACTCAGGGAACTGAGCAGAAGAGGGGCCGGAAAGATTGTAAGAGCCATGTTGGAGGAGAATGTACAGAGACTTTACCCACCTCATCTACAATACATAAAGGAGGGCAACCTTGTTGCCTCCTGTGCTATCCATAACCCTTGCCACATGGATTGATCCAGTGTGCCCATGAGAAGGATACCAAGTGGATTGGGGACAGGGGGAAGGAAAATGGGAATATAAGCACAATATTTACTCAATCAATGTATCTAATTTTCAACAATAAAGATAAAATTGACAAAATAAAGAGTTCAAGGTCAACCCGAGCTACACAGTAAAACCCTGTCTCAGAAAATAATAATTAATATTATTTAATTGAATAAATAATTTTACAGAAAATGTTACCAAAACTCATTCTCCATCTCATCTCCCTAGGCAGGTGTAATCATTGAAAATATAAGGACCCCAAAACAAATCTCCTATCATTATATTAACATGAGCTTGTGTATAGATATCAACAGACCCAAATAGCTATAGTAAACTTAGGAAGATGGTTACTCCTATCCCAAAGGATGAAATAGTCAAGGTTTTGGAAAATCCTGGGTAAATTGACTTTTATTCATACATAAGAAGAGATTTTTTTTTCCCCTAATCTAAGAGGAGAGCAAAGATCTAGTTAAAAGTTTGTGTGGAGCTATAATCACAGCAATTGAGAGGCGGAGGTAAGAGAATCACCATGAGTTCAAGGCCTACCTGGGCTCCAGAGTGAATTCCAGGTCAGCCTGGGCTAGAGTAAGTACCTGACTCAATAAATAAATAAGTAAAAATTTAAATGTTTGCATGATAATGGACATTAACACTTTAAAAAGTAATAACGACATAAATGATACAAGATGGCTTCTGGGGAGACCTGCATTTACTCTACACCTTATAATTTCTTCTATTCACATAGAATGACTCCAACTGCTTTCAAAAAAAATCAACCCATGGCCGGGCATAGTGGCACACACCTTTAATCCCAGCACTCATGAAGCAGAAGTCGTAGGATCACTGTAAATTTGAGGCCAGCCTGTGACTATAAAGTGAGTTCCAAGTCAGCCTGGACTAGAGCAAGACCCTACTTCTGTTGGGGAGTCACCGACCCCTGGCCCCCTGCGGGTAGCCCAAGTCCCACTGGCCAGCAGGAGAAAGGGCTTCTTCGGGGACAGATACATGCAACTGGGAGAAATGCCCGGCAAATCTTATTTTATTTGAGCACCCAAAGCCCTTTTATAACCCAAGGCTGCATTGTTCAGTCCATTTCTCTCAAGCAATAAAATTCAAACTTTTTGGCAGGAGCCAATCAGCAGGGTAGTTGGTTACATCAGGAGGCGGGGTTATTGCCAGTAAAATGAAACTCAGCAAGCAGGAACAAGGATTATCAGCTACACAGAATTCAACAAACAGGATCAAGGCTTATCAGCTACTGCTCCTGGGATTAAAGGCATGTGCCACCACGCCCGGCTTTATTCCATATTCTAAAATTTAGCTTCAGGTTACTCAGGCTGGAGCCCAACATACCTTAACCCAACCCCCCCAAAAAAAATCAACAAATGATAAAAGAAATCTGGAAGAAAACAATAGCATTTCTGTTATATCTAACTGATAAATACTGGGTAGTACATAAATTGTGTTAAGCATAATTAAGCCCAGAATTAACACCGTTTTAGTGCAAGGAAATAAGGCAGCTATGATAAATGCAAAAAAAAAAGGTTTCCAGGGGCTGGAGAGATGGCTCAGCGGATAAAAAAAAGGTTTCCAATATTACTTTGATGATCTAAAGTGAAACTGCCAAGTTCTATATTTACAAAAAATGTGAACAGAGGTTCAAGCAATTAATTGGCTTTATGGATGTATGTGCATAAGCTACGGTTAAAGGTCTAGACCATTTTCATCCTTTTCTTCATCAAGTTTGATAAATCTTAGCCTTCTGTGAACTGTGCCCATTACATTGTATCTAATTATGTAGAATGAATCTGAAAGCAGCCCTAACCTTGCATTTATTAGTTAAAGAATCACCAAAGAGACATAAATCTTTTTCTTAATCAAACTTTGGGGGATACAAATTTATAAAAGAAGCCAAGAGGAAAATTATTTTATGACTTCGGTGTTTCAAGTTTTGTGCAAGCATTTGAAGTATGTCATTCTTGAGCTCAACAAACATTTCCTGAGACCAGCACCCTTGATGGGTAGGTATTCCTCCCCATGAAATGTTAGATTTATTCATTTCTCACAATTTAATGGAAATGACAGGCCTGTGCAAGCACAATTTTAATACAGTAGAAATGCAATGATAACCAATACAGGGTCCTACTGTGAAGTGGTGAGTTAAGAGGGGGAGGGGGCCAGAAGAGATGGTTCATCTGTTAAGGTGGTTGCCTACAAAACCTAACTACCCGAGTTCAAATCCCCAGTACCCACGTAAAGCTAGATGCACAAAGTGGCGAATGCATCTGGAGTCCTTTTGCAGTGGCTGGAGACCCTGGTGTGCCCATTCTTTCTGTGTCTTTCTCTCTGCTTTTAAATAAACAAATAAAAATTTAAGAAAAAAAGAGTGGGAAAGAGGCACACACACAAAAATAAATAAGTAAAGACATTTTGCTTATCTTGTTGGAGAAGGGAAATGAGAACGTCTGACAGAAAGCAAAGACTATTTTGAGATCCCTCTGCTAAGAATGGGTTACTATTTATTTGAATCCTCATTGGTACGTGGCATAATGATTTCTGTTTTAGCCAAACCAAGATGTTGATCCGAGTGCACCTGACGCCCACGTCTGACGACTTCTGTTGTACCATAACTGCAATCAGTAAAGAGGAGTGTCAAGGAGACCACTCTGTAGGCATCTCCAAGGCCCGTTTGTTTAAAACATTACTGATTTTTACCCAATGAACCATTCCTGCCTTTCAATGTTCCCTATTCTCAGCTAAGAAAATATAATTCTTGGGTTGTATTTTTGCCATGTTCTCAAAATTTTTGATGAAGACTATATATATTATATATATATATACATATATATATTCCAGAACATATGCATGAGCATCTGAAATTGTCACTGAGAAGATCTGTATAGTTATGTTGAAAATAAAAAGAGGGCTGGAGAGATGGCTCGGCGGTTAAGTCACTTGCCAGTAAAGCAGAAGGGCCAGAGTTCAATTCCCCAGTACCCATGTAAAGCCAGATGTACAAGGTGGCACATGCATCTGGAGTTCGTTTGCAGTGATTGGAGGTCCTGGTACACCCATTCATTTCCTCTCTCTCTCTCTCTCTCAAATAAATACATAAATACAATATTTTTTAAAAGAGCAAAAGTACACTTTAATGATATTCTCAGAAGTCATAGATTGTTACAAGAAAAATACAGAGCCTTGGATGGGGATACCTTCCAGCGAGTACTTGGTCAGAGAGGCACCTGATGCCCCTGAAACATTATAAGCTGTTGCCAAGGCTCTTGGTTGCCCATAGGAACTAAACAGTACAACTTTATTTTTACTGAAGGTCACTGAAAAATCAAGCTGGACCTGAGCTAAAAGCATCCTCCTTGTTGACTGGCTATCAGGATAATGGAGTCATGTAGCCTATTGGGGGAGAAAAGCCATTAGTAGTCTTAACCAGCAGTGGACCCTGCAGGCTTTACAACTAGACAGCCAGGCCACATACACCAACTGATGCAATGGCGGCATGTCTGTTATGGGGGAAACCAACTGCTTGCTCTCTGAATGGACTTGAGGCCTGTTGTAGCCAGCTTCTCCTTGCTACACAGAAGAGAACCCAACCAAAGGCAGCTGATGGGAGGAATGGGTTTATTTTGGCTTTCAGACTGGAGGGGAAACTCCATCCTGGCAGGGAAAACGATGGCATGAGCAGAGGGTGGACATCACCTCCACCACAGCACTGCAAACAATCGCAGGAAGGTATGCCAAACACTGGCAAGGGGAAGCTGGCTTATAACGCCATAAGCCCACCCCCAACTACACAGCTCCAGTGAGGTTCTAATTCCCAAACTGCAATCAGCTGGGGAGTGATCATTCAGAACACATTCATTTGTGGGGGACACCTGGATCAAACAAGGCCCACTTCACAGGAGGGAATTCCTGCCTGGTGTTGAAAACCTAATCAAAAGCCTATGGCTGAGAAAGTCCTCAGCCTTTGGGGGCAAATCACTACTATTGTTAATTAATATACTATGTATATAATGTAAAATATTATGTTGCTAAATGTATATATTATGTCTACCAAACTGCACTCTAAATACCCTCTAAATGCTTATGCTTATGCCCTTATATTATGCTATTCTCCCTTTTGGTTAAAGAAGCTTTTATTTTCAGAAGGAGGTAAACACTGCAGAGACTCAAAACTCACTAAAGTGCTGAGAAGAAATGACAGTGGAATGTTATCTCTATCATACCCTCTAAGGCTCAGGGACCATTGAGGAAGAGGTGATGGAAAGAATGTGATAGCCCAAAGAAGGGGAGGAGAGCTTTGGAATGCTGCCCTCCAGACACAAAGTGGCTGTGGTATTCATGACCTCATAGTCGCTGACAAAACCTATGCAAGTAAAGTGGGTAGAAAGAGCAGAACAGCGAGAAGATGCTGCCTTCTGCTCAGGACCTGCCTGTCGTGTTCAATAGCTGACAGTGACTGTGGTTCCTTGCACCCATCAATATCCTGCTATGGGTGGGGAAGTAGGGTGTGAGGCTCTGTCGTTCCCGAGGCGTGATTGGCAGTTGAAGGTCGCTGGGGAAATGGGAGACTTTTTCTTCAGTGGTGTAGTCACTGGGAAGTTACATGTGCTCTGGTAAATAACCCTCCCCCCATGCTCGTGCAAGCAACCCTAATTAAACTCCGTGTCACTCAGACACACACACACACACACACGCACGCACACACACCCCAAAGTAGAAGAAGAGCCAGCTAGGAAGAAGGGGTTCCATAGAAGGGGGGATGATGATAAAACGTCAAGCCAGGTGCGGCACCTGGAACCAGCATTTGGGAGGCAGAGGTAGGAGGATTGCTGTGAGTTCAAAGCTAGACTGGAGCTCACAGTGAGCTCCACATCAGCCAGTGCTAGCGTGAAGACCCTACCTCGACAAAACCGAAAAACAGCAAAAAAGAAAAAGAAAAGTCATTGTATACATTTGTAATGCTTTTAAGTATTAAACACCCCTTGAGGGCTGAAGAGAT
>PVHP010023588.1:0-10000 GCA_004024765.1 Zapus hudsonius
CAGTTTCTTCTTATATGAAGAAGACATACTTTGAGCTACAAACCCAGAAGCCATCCTAAAATCCTCCTCCTCATCTCCCAGTCCAACAGTTTTCGGGTTTTTACTCAAGACTTCTGACCAAGCAGGGGATCTCCAGTTGCCAATGGTCTTGCTGCACGTCTTTTTCATCTTTCTTTAGACTATTCTCACCTATGTTTTCACAGGTCTTCTTCAGTTTTGCCTTGCATTCTATTTTCCTGTGCCTGGCCGTGGAGAGGTTAAACTCCCCAGAGAGGGACTCACGGGGAGGGAGATAGATCTCAGTGGTACGGTGCTTACTTAGTATGTACAAGGCCTTGGTTTTACTTTGCAGTGCCTCCAGAGAAAAAGAGGTTATTTAAGTTTAATTGCCTCAAGTCAAAGGAGTGCTCAGCAATGGCACACCAGGACCTGATATAGGTAGATAATCAGAACTGAGAAGTCCTGGGGGCTTGATTCCCTGGCCAAGGAATCTTTTAATGCTGCAATGTAGGATCAAACTGATGTTGACCCAACTGCTAAACAACAGAGGTCAAGTCCAATAAAATGATTGGTGATCTTAGCCAGTGGAAATCCAGCAGCAGGCTGCCATGACGGTCCACATGGGGGAATATGATACAAGTAAGAAAGAAGTTTGATAAAAGCCACAGCTAGAAGAAGAAAGAAGGTTGAAGATTTGCTTGTTTTTGAGAGATCAGGAAGAGCTTCACAAGCTCGCTTATTTTTGAGGTGGTTGTGTCCAAAGCCAGGGGCTTGAGCACGCAAGGCAAGCATGCTATCATGGCACTACGACCTTGCTCTTTTGGACACAGGATATCGATGTGTAATCCAGGCTGGTCTCAGATTTGTAATCCTTCTGTTTCAGTCCTTTGAGTGCTGGAATTACAGGTGCGCAGCCCCGTGTCTTCTAAACGTGAGCTCCATGGGTTTAGAAAACAAGAGGAAAAACAAAAACAGTGGTCAGAGAGAAGTTGATAACACCGGGAGGAGAATGGAAGTCACAAATGGAGTGACAGTTCTCAGCTTACAGAAAGAGAAGCTAGATTCAGATGGGACAGGGATGCACAGAGGAAGAGCTGCAGATAAGCACTTGAAGATGTTTTTTTACTGATCGCCTCCGTTTCTTGCTCAGTGAAAGCAAGCTCTGCTGCTGCATGAAGATTCTCTAAAGGAACAGAACAGATTGAATGAATACAGATTCTCCAGGAGATTTTTAGATTAGCTTACAGGATATAGGCTGGACAGTCCGTAAGGCTGGATGCCTCAGCAGTCGTAATCTGTCACTGAATGCCTGGATGAGTCCTGGAGTTCATGTTGGAAGCTGATGAAGTTGACTTCCAGTGTCCATGAGGGATGGTAGCGACAGGGTTGGTGCACACACCAGCAAGGAGCACAGGCAGCCAGGCAAAAGGTACTGTATTCTCCCCCTAGTCCATCACCAGCATGCCTGCCCACTGGAAGGGAAGGTGTTCTTCCCTCCATTAATCCCTCCAGGAAACACCTTCACAGACCCCCCCAAGAGGTGTGCCTGGTACTTGACTCCTAATCAGATCAAGTTGACAGCAGAGTTTAACCAGGGGCAGCAGACGAAGTCTTTACTAACTTGAAGACAGTAATAAAAATTTGAAATACACAATGAGAAGGGTGAAAAAGGACAATGACGGAGAGGAAAGATGAGGTTACCGCAGAGGCATTCAGACCCCAGGTGCAAAGAAAAGCCATGGACTTGAACGGGCAACTGCCTGCAGAACTGACTGATTTCTCTGACTGTCCGTGGTTACTTCAGTAAAGCTGGGGATGATGAAGACGAAGGAGACCACGTGCTCAGAGTTAGTAGTAGATATAGCAGAGGAAAGGGGAGTGGAGGCTGTAGGTCCTAGCTAGACTGAAAGGGAGAAATGGCTGGAGAAAATGAAGCCAAGGGACTAGAGTCTGGGATGAGGCCAAAGAGGGAGCAAATTGGAGTGAGAGGAGAAATCAGCAGTAAGAGACTACTGGAGAGTAGTGAGAGGTCGTAGTGGCTTATCACATTATCCCACATGGAAGTAGTAAGTTGGTTTCATCATCTCAGCACAAAAAAAGAGGCCGTGTGCACCAGAGTTAACAAAGGGAATGTTGTAATCAGCTCCACATCCAAACCAGGCAGAGTTTAGGAGAGAAAGGGATTTATTTCAAGCTCACACATCCAAGGGAAGGAGCTGCTTCCATAAATCCAAGCAGAGAAAAACCATCAGCAGCCAGCAAACCCCAAAAGCAATCAGCAAAAACAGCAGGGACCCTGCCAGAGCTCAGACTGCATACCTTTGGACTGGGAATTCAGATCAGCCCCCAAACACACCTTAGGGCTGGACCCCACGATCTGCCCACAGTGACAGGTGGCTGGAAATCCAAGTTACAATCTTTAATAAAACACCTGAGTCTACTGGAACATGCCTTCCTTTAGTTCAAATACTAAAAAACCCTAAAGTGGGTTGATTGCTTGAATTAGAAAAGGAATGAGTTGAATGAGATGTGACACTTTGAAAGAGGTTGAAGCTGGAATGCAGTAAGGCCGATGGCGGGCTGGAGAGATAGCTCATCAGTTAAGGCACTTGCCTAAACTAAAACTAAACACCCAAGTTCAATTCCCCTGTTCCCACGTAAAGCCAGATCCACAAAATGGCACATGCACCTGGAGTTTGTTTGCAGTGGTTGGAGGCCCTGGCACGCTCATTCTCTCTCTCTCTCTCTCTCTCTCTCTCTCTCTCTCTCTCTCTCTCTCTCTCTCTCTCTCTCTCTCTCGTCTTTCTCTTTGCTTGCAAATAAATAAAAATATTTTAAAAAGAAGAGGAGGAGGGCTGTGATGCCTTGAGACTCTCCTTTTGGTGAAAGGGACCATTTTGTATTCTCACCAGCAATAGACAAGAATTCTGTTGTTCCAATTTGCTAGCACTTGTCACTGTTTAGGATTTGGATTAAAGAAATGGTATTTAAATATAATGAAAGGTATTTAAATTTATTTTAACTGACAATTCTAAAATTGTCTGATTTCTGTTATCTGACATCTGTTTACCTTCTTTGATGAGATGAGAAGTATATTCAAATTTCTTTGATTCTTTTGTTGCTTTCTTTTTAAAAATATTTTATTTATTTATTTATTTATTTGGGAAAGAGAAAAAGAGACAGAGACAGAAAGAGGGGGGAGAGTGATGATTCGTACACCCTGGCCTCCTGCTAAAGAGTGTTAAAGAGTCACTGGACAAACTCGGTGAACATAAAGAAATTCCTGGAGACCAGACCATGAAACGTCTCTGGACATGATAAGAGACATCTGTTACATGGACCCCAGACCCTAATTCAAAACAGAAGCTTAAACTTTGCCCCATCCCCCATTAAGATCCACCAGTTCCCTACACTTGGGGGCTGTTGTTCTCATCATTCCCAAGAGAATGGTGGTCCTTCTTTGATTTTTGAATAAATCTCCTCTCTCTTGTTTCTCACATGGACACTCTAGTCAATCCTGATTCCAACACTTGCCACTCCAGATGCATGTGCCACTTTGTGCTTTATGTGGGTCCTAGGAATTGAACCCAGGCTATCAGGCTTTTCAAGCAAGTGCATTTAACTGTTCAGCCATCTCTCCTGTTTTCTAGGTAAGGTCTCACTCTAGCCCAGGCTGGATTTAAAGGCATGCACCACCGCCCTTGGCCCTCTGATTATTTTTAATTGAGTTATTTGGGTTTTGTTATTGTTACTGAATTTAGCTTGATTTTCTATGCCAATAACACGAGACTCACCCAAGCATCCTGCTTGCCTCTGGTTTGTGTTGTCTGACTCCAGAGACCCTGTGTGTCAAGTTATACTTGTATGCTATATACAAACAAAGTTTAAAGACCAGAATCAAAATATGTCAGTGCCAGGGATGCGATTCCTTCCAGGGAGTTGTTGGTTAGAAAAACTCTTGATGCCCCCAAACATTACAGGTAATGACCAAGGCTCTTTATAGTCTTACTAGATGGTAAGACCCTATGGCTGAATATACCACATGGTTGGGCTACAGGACACTGAAAAATCAAGATGGAGCTGAGCAGGAAGCCTCCTCCCTGTTGATTAGCTATGCAACCTGTTGGTGGAGAAAGGCCATCAATGGTCTTAGCCAGAAGTGGACCCTGCAAGTTTTATAGCTGGCCAGCCAAGAATAGTGGCAAATCTGTTATGAGGGAAACCAACTGCTCTCTGATTGGATTTGAGGCCTTCACCAGGGTACTGCCTGCTACTAAAAACTTAATCAAAACCTATGGCTGAGGAGGTCACAGGACAGTAGGCTAACTGATATAACCCTCTAGAGGAATATGGAGGTCCTGTCTCCTAAGAAGGGGCCTGAAGAGATTGGAATGAAGCCCAACTCTAATACAATTGGCTCTGGCATGTAACTAACTTCCTGTGCCAGAAATCCGTTAGTTCCCACAGTGAGCTGTTGATCCAAGAGGCCCATGAGGTCCCCAAAACAAGACAGGCTTCTGTCAAAGTACTTGATTACCTGCTCCAGACAAAAGATAAGACCCTATTGCTGAAGACTTCTCAGGTTGCTATCACACAACACTGAGAGACCCCTCTGGAACCTAGAAGGAAGCCAGTTCCCAGATGGTTAGTCCTTATAGTGCTGGAATGCACAGCATGAGCTGCCTGGGGACACTGACCCATGATGCTGAAAGAAAGCAGGTGACACTGCCATAGACAGTGACCAATGTTGAGAGAAAGCGGGGGACACTGCTATGTGACAGAGGCCAGCATGCCAAGAATAACTCACCTGTGCAATAATGGCACTGAACCTAGGAGGATAATCAACGGCTCTCTGATTGGCTAAGAGATCCACTCAGTAGCAAGGAACTGGGATCCAAGGCAAATTCCTATGGAGGCCAAGAACCCAGACTCCAAGGGGAAGTCCCCAGTAACCATGGGCCTACAGAGAGGCTACACCTATTAGAAGTCTTACTAAATTAGCAATGCCTGTCCCATTTAACTATACTGATCTCACTCTGGAGAATCTGTATTTTTCAGAAGGCAGAGAGAACCATGAAAAACCCAATTCTACCAACAAGACCTGAAGTGACATCTGACTCCTTGCAGGAGATGAATCACCCCTATCACCTCATCTAAGACCCAGGTGAAACCACAGAGGAAGTGGTAAGGGGAGCAAGAAAGCTGCTTCCACAGCAAGCCCAACAATCTATGCAAGGGTAATGGAGTCAGACTCCAAAGATACTCAAAATAATCCATACTAGAAGCCCAGAGACTCTTAAGAGCTCAACACTAGAGCAGACTTAATAATCATCATGGCTCAGGGAATTTTGTGGAAGAGGGGGCAGAAAGATTGTAAGAGCCATGGTAGGGGGCATTGTCCCCAACAACCCCCCCCCAAAAAAAAAAAAACTGTCTGCTGCTTACACAACTCATAACTCTCCATCCATGGAACATTCTAGTAATCCAATTGAGGGGGGTCCTCAGTGGAATCGGGAGTAGGAGGAGGGAAACTGGATTCCAACACAAGACTTGTACATACAGAGTTTCTGCTTAGGAAGGAAGGAAGGAAGGAAGGAAGGAAGGAAGGAAGGAAGGAAGGAAGGAAGGAAGGAAGGAAGGTATGCAGGCAAGCTGGGCATGGTGGTGCATACCTTTCTTTACCCTACTTCAAAAAAATAAAATAAAATAGAGCCGGGCGTGGTGGCAGAGGCCTTTAATCCCAGCACATGGGAGGCAGAGGATCACCATGAGTTTTAGGCCAGCCTGGGACTACAGAGTGAATTCCAGGTCAGCCTGGACTAGAGTGAGACCCTACCTCGAAAAACCAATAAATAAATAAATAAATTAGACTCTTGAATTACTTCATAATCCCAGCACTGAGGAGGAGGTAGGGAAGATCATGAGTTTGAGTCTTTCGACCCAGGCTCTTGATGCAGTAACTGGTGACAGAAAAGTTGTCGGAGACACACTCCAGTGGGAGGAGCCTGTGAAAAGGAGGTCCTGACCATCTCATCCCCTGCAGAAAGCTGCAAGGCACCACCTGGACCAAATGATACAGGTCGACTTCACCCGCATCTCCTGGGCAGACTCGCTTCAAAAAGGCACAAAGTGAATCTGTCAGGAGAAAACACCCAGAAAATGACCCATACTCCTCCACTGGGTTTTGACGATGAAAACTATGCAGTAGCAGAGGTCTGTTCTAGAACTAAGGAGGGAGACGTGACAGGTCCATGCGCCCCGGGTTGGAGACAGGCCGAGGGCAAGTGGGGGAAGCCGGCGCGCGGATCTGTCGATGACAGCCGGGTGCCAGCGGTCATTTCCTGGGCTTGGACGAGATATTGACATTTCGAGAAGCGGGCTGAAGATTGACGGAAAGTCTCTGTACTGTTTTTGCAATATTTTCGAAAGTCTGATGTTATTTCAGTTCAAATGAAAAGTTTCCAAATATTTAGAGAGAGAGTCCTTCCTGGGGATCTGGGCGACGGGGTCACCGCTGGCTGGGACCCCGGGACCCCTCCTTCCTCCCTCCCTCGGGGCTGGCGGTGGGAGGGCTCGGGAGAAGCGCCGCCCCGGCTCCCGGCCGCCCACCGCCCCGGTGCCCGCCGCCCCGGTGCCCGCCACCCCGGTGCCCGGTGCCCGGTGCCCGGTGCCCGCCCACCGCCCCGGTACCCGCCGCCCCGGTGCCCGGTGCCCGCCGCCCGCCGCCCGCCGCCCGCCGCCCGGTGCACGGTGCACGGTGCCCGCCCGCCGCCCCGGTGCCCGCCCGCCGCCCCGGTGCCCGCCCGCCGCCCCGGTGCCCGGTGCCCGCCCGCCGCAGTCATGGCCCGGGCGCTGCCCGCGCTCCTGCTGCCGCTGCTCAGCCTGGCCACGGCCGCCGTCGCGGGTAAGCTGCCCGGCCCGGGCCCTTCCCTGTCCCCGGTGGGCATCCCCAGGGCAGACCCCCTCGGCGGGGAGGGACCTCCTCCATCGGTGGGCGTTCAAGTTGTTCAAAAACAGGAATCCGGTTTAGCCCAGTAAGCCTTGGATCTAAGAGGGATCAGTGAGTCTGGATTCCATGGAAAACGCGTGATTTAAAAGAAAAAGAAAGAGAGAGAGAGAGAGGAGCGGGGGAGCAAAAGCCTGTGGTCTGCTGTTGCGCAAGCGGCATCTGAAAATTACACAGATTAAGTCATTGCCAAAATGACTCCCGAGGAAACTAGACAGTCCCCTTGCGTGTGTGTAGGTTCTTTAAACACGTTTTTGTTTCAGGGAGACATGTCAGAAATACGTTGGTGGAGACCCTCTGGGGAAGGTTTCCTTTCAGAAACATTATTGATTGAGCAATTCCAAGAATTAAAGAGCAAAATAAACAAGAACTAAGTGAATACTTGTGGACTGGAATAACAGGGTTATGCAAGAGATTTCACCAACCCCCCACCAAAAAATCACTGCTTTTTTTTTTTTTTTGATAAGTTTCTATTTGAAGCCTGCTGATGGGAATATCTTAAAGGCCCTGGGCACTGGAGCCAGGACAGGACCCCCTCTCCCCCTAAACTCAAAGACCTGCATGCGCGTCCAGTTATGCCAGCTGCTGCCTGTCTGAGGGGCAGAGAGCATGGGCACATTCTTGGCCATTCTGAGGGCGCATGTTTATTTTGTGAGAGGCCGTCTGATTTCAGGTCCTCCCACTCTACCCCCATCCATGCTTGTGCTGGTCGACAAACACATTCTTGGCAGATTTGGAAAGGGAATCCTTTTCTAGATTTTTCTGAGAAGTTGTTTTGACCAGCGAGAGCACAAACTTATATTGGCACGGTTTATTCTTTTTCTTTTCAAAATCAGGTGTGGTTCAAAGTAAGCTTCCCAGAAGCCTTTGAAGAAGTAGTGGGGGATAAATGGACGCTTCTAATCACCTTCTCCGGGTCTGGAGACTGCAAGGATTCCTTTAGAAGGAGCATGGGCTTTTGGTTCTTGCGATCTATCCAGCTTCTCTAGACTTCAGTAAAACGGTGAGAATACTTTCAGGGCTGTTGTGAGAGTCCAGTACCTGTTACAGGCAGGGTACTTCCTGCTCTCCTAACCTTTGCTCTTGTCATAAAAGATGCAGGGTACTTACTGCAACCAGAAACTCCAGCACTGCTCTGTGGTGGCTGTTTATGTTTACTGAGCATATTTGCATATGTGATGGGGAGTTTCCCAAGTTGCCACAGAATTAGCTGGAGAGCAAGGGAATTACAAAAAAACTGATCATATTGCATAAAGTGTGAATTCAATGTTGAAGTGGAAATTCTCTTTATTGTTTTATATTATTTTGGAGTTTATTAGTAAAAGTGAGCTTATATTGAGTTATGAGCTGAAAAATCACAACGTACAAAATATTTTTTAAATTCCTGAGTATGGTGCTGTGCTATCCCTGTAAAGAGATCCCCTGTAATGGTGTGTTTTGTACAGAGTGGCTGTGCCCGTGATTCCCATGAGTGGCGTGGGAGGAGTGAGTATAAGTGTGTTCAGCTAAGCCCTCATTTTGCAGTCAGAATCTAGGGTTCTGATGTTGAGTTACCATCTCCTATGTAGATGGAGGATCCTTGTCTTCCTCCCCTATGTCCACACCTCCCACCCTTCCTACCACTCACTGACCTTCTGGGCACTCCAATGCCTTCTTTCCTTCTACTCAGAATACTTAAGTATCCCCTTGTTGGCATGGCTGCCCATGCTTACCATTCTCATCTTTGTTAATATGTCTAATGCCTCCCCGGAACCCCCCACATTCTGTCACATCTCCATGTTTTGCTTTCAAGGCCCTTCTGAATGAGCATTGTTTAATCACCCATCTTCATGTTCCGTCTCACCTTAACAGAAGGAATTTTGCTGTCTTGTGGAGTTTTATTTTTGCTGTGTCTTTGGACTTTATTTTGTAAAAATGGATGGAAAATGTGGGTGATTTAATAAGTAGATAGAATAGATGCATTATCGCTTCTTAAAAATTCTATTTTACTTGAGCTCATGATTGAATTCAAAACCATTAAATCCTCAGTCTGTTTATATCACTTTTTCTGACTATCATGGATAGAGTATATTATGGTTCGGGGAAAATTATCTCAGATTAAATATAAAAATATTTTTGGAAGTTTATAATGTTAATGTTTATTTAAAAAAAAACAGTGAAATTACTATTGGGTTTTATTCTACAGTTTCTTTTTACGGGGGGGGGGGGTTTCGAGGTAGGGTCTTGCTCTAGCCCAGGCTGACCTGGAATTCACTGTGTAGTCTCCGGGTGGCCTTGAACTCATAGCGATCCACCTACCTATGCCTCCCGAGCGCTGGGATTAAAGGCGTGCGCCACCATGCCTGGCTTACAGTTTCTTTTATTGAAAGAAACTCTTAAGAATTTGCTGATAAGACTGGGGAGATGGCTCAGTGGATAAAGCGCTTGCCATGCCAGCATGAAGTCCTGCATCCATATCCCTAGAACCCATGTAAAATGCTTGGCATGATGGAATGTGCTGGAATCCCAGGACTGGGAAAGCCGAGATAGCGAATCCCTGGAGCTCACTGGCTAGGTAATATCAAACCTACCAGCTCTAGATTCAGCGAGAGACCAATCTCAGAAAAGAAGGTGGAGAACGATTGAGGAGGATGCCTGATGTCACCCTGGGTCCTCCACATGTACACACATGCACCCACACACATATGCACGTGCACGAATGCCACACACACACATGTGCGTGAAAAAAACAAAAAGAGTTTGCTGATGTGTTGAAAATCAGGGCTGCAACTAGACCACTTCATCTGAGTACCACTTGGTGTTGGCTGTTTACGGTACTGAGTATATTTGAAAATCAACTATGGATACTTTTCATCTTGGTGTCTCACAAACATTCCCGGACAATATCAGGAATTAGTGGGAGGGGAATGAAAGTGGGTAATGGAGTGGGGCATAAATACGATCAAAATAAATTATATACATGTATGAAATTGTCAAAAATAAAAGATCAAGACT
>PVHP010023588.1:12500-27381 GCA_004024765.1 Zapus hudsonius
ACATTTTTTTCAGCAGCTCATGGAACATTCTCTAAAATAGGCCATATGTTAGGACATAAAGCAAATCTTAACAAATTCAGAAAAATTGAAATAATTCCCTGTATTCTATCTGATCATAACGAGATTAAACTGCAAATCAACAGCAAGAAAAACTATAGGACATGCACAAACTCATAGAAATTAAACAAGACACTACTAAATGATAAATGGATCATTGAAGAAATCAAGAAGGAAATAAAAAAATTCATAGACTCAAATGAAAATGAAAACACAACATATCAAAACCTTTGGGATACAATGAAGGCAGTTCTTAAAGGGAAATTTATAGCTTTCAGTGCCTATATTAAGAAACTAGAAAAGTCAAAAGTAAACAACTTAATGCTTCAACTTAAAGCCTTGGAAAAAGAATAACAAGGCAAACCAAAAATCAGTGGATGAGAAGAAATAATAACGATTAAGGTGGAAATTAATGAAATAGAAACCAATATATACATATATATACATATATATAGGATCAATGAAACAGAGTTGGTTCTTTGAAATGATAAAGAAGATTGATAAACATTTAGCATATCTGACCAAAAGAAAAAGAGAAGAGACACAAATAAATAAAATTAGAGATGACAATGGCACCATTACAACAGATACTAATGAAATTCAGAAAATCATAAAGATTAAAAAAATTAAATCAAGATGAGATAAACCATTTAAACAGACCTATAACAAGAACAGAGATCCAAGCAGTTATAAAAAAAAATCTCCCTACTAAAAAAAGTCCAGGGCCAGATGGATTTACTGTTGAATTCTACCAGACATTCACTGAAGAACTAACACCAATGCTTCTCAAACTTTTCCACAAAATACAAATAAACAAAGGAATATTGCCAAACTCCTTTTACAAAGCCAGCACAACCCTGATACCAAAACCAGACAAACACATAACAAAAAAAGAAAATTGCAAACCAATCTCACTCATGAACATAGATGCAAAAATTCTCAATAAAATACTGGCAAACAGAATACAAGTTTTCATCAAAAATATCATTCACCCAGACCAGGTAGGATTTATCCCAGAGATGCAGGAATGGTTCAACATATGCAAATTGATAAATGTAATAAACTACATAAATGGACTGAAGGACAAAAATCACATGATCATCTCAATAGATGCGGAAAAGGCGGTTGACAATATCCAAAATCCCTTCAAGGTGAAAGTCCTAAAGAAAGTGAGAATAGAAGGAACATATCTCAACATAATAAAGGCCATTTATGACAAACCTATACATTATACTAAAGCCAACATTATACTAAATAGAGAACTTGAAGCATTCCAACTAAAATCAGAAACAAGACAAGAATGTCAACTGTCCCCACTCTTATTTAATATAGTACTGGAAGTTTAGCTATAGCAATAAGGCAAGAGACCCAAATAAAATGGGTACAAGTCAGAAAGGAAGAGATCAAATTAACATTATTCACAGATCGGTAAACTGTTAGAGCTGATAGACACTTTTAGCAATGTAGCAGGATACAAAATCAACACACAGAAATCAGCAGCCTTCCTATATACTAACAACAAATAGGCTGAGGATGAAATCAAGGAAACACTCCCATTCACAATTGCCTTGAAAATAACAAGGTGCCTTGGAATAAACCTAACCAAGGAAGAGAAGGCTCTCTTCAATGAAAACTTTTTGTTTGTTTGTTTGTTTGTTTTTGTTTTTTCAAGGTAGGGTCTCAATCTAGCCCAGGCTGACCTGGAATTCACTGTGTAGTCTCAGGGTGGCCTTGAATTCATGGTGATCCTCCTACCTCTGCCTCCCAAGTGCTGGGATTAAAGGTGTGTGTCACCACGCTGGGCTTACAATGAGAACTTTTAAAACACTCAAGAGAGAAATTGCAGAAAACACTAGGAAATGGAAAGACATCCCATGTTCTTGGATTGGAACAATCAATATTGTGAAAATGTCCATCTTACCAAAAGCAATCTACACATTTAATGCAATCCCCACCAAAATTCCAATGACATTCTTCACTGAAATAGAAAAAAAAATCCTAAAATTAACGTAGAATCACAAAAAACCCGGAGTAGCCAAAACAATTCTAGGCAATAAAAATAAGACTGGCAATATCACCATACCTCATTAAGATATATTACAGAGCCATACTAACAAAAATAGCATGGTACTAGCACAAAAACAGACATGTAGGTCAATGGAACAGAATAGAGAACCCAGATACAAACCCAGTCAGTTACAGCCATCTGATTTTTGACAAAAAGGACAAAAATATTCACTAGATACCTATATGTAGAAGGATGAAAATAGATCCTCATCTCTCTCCATGCACAAGAATCAAGTCCTAATGGAGAAACAACCTTACTATCAGACCTGAAATTCTGAATCTGCTAGAGGAAAAGTAGGGGAAACACTTCAACATATTGGCCTAGGCAAGGACTTTCTGAACATAACTCCAGTTGCTCAGGAAGTAAAACCACTATTCAACAATTGGGGCCTCAGAAAATTAAAAAGCTTTTGTACAGCAAAAGACACTGTGAACACAGCAAAAAGGCAACCTACACAATGGGAGAAAATCTTTGCCAGCTATACATCTGACAGAGGATTAATAGCCAGGATTTACAAAGAACTCAGAAAACTGAATAAGAAGAAATCAAACAACCCAATCAAAAAATGGGCTACAGAACTGAATAGAGAGTTCTCAAAAGAAGAAATACAGCTGGGCGTGGTGGCGCATGCCTTTAATCCCAGCACTCAGGAGGCAGAGGTAGGAGGATCGATGTGAGTTCGAGGCCACCCTGAGACTACACAGTGAATTCCAGGTTAGCCTGGGCTAGAGCGAGACCCTACCTCGAAAAACCAAAAGAAAAAAGGAAGAAATACAAATGGGCTATAAATACCTAAAAACATGTTTTCTCTCCTTAGCAATCAGGGGAATACAAATTAAAACTACTCTGAGATTCTATTTCACTCCTGTCAGAATGCTCCCATCAAGAAAACAAATAAGTGCTGGTGAGAATGTGGGAAAATAGGAAACTTTCTACACTGTTGGTGGTAATGTAAACTGATACAGCCATTGTGGAAAGCAGTGTGGAGGTTCCCGAGACAGCTGAAAATAGATTTACCATATGACCCAACTATACCACTCCTTGGCATATATCCTAAGGACTCTAGTCACTACCCTAGAGATACTTGCTCATCCATGTTTATTCACAATAGCTAGGAAATGGAACCAGCCTAGATGTCCCTCAACTGATGAATGGATAATGAAGATGTGGTTCGTTTATAAAATGGAATACTATTCAGCCCTAAAGAAAAATGAAATTATGAAATTTGCAGGGAAATGGATGGATCTGGAAAGGATCATAAGTGAGGTAACTCAGGCCCAGAAAGCCAAACGTCACATGTTCTCCCTCATGTAATGTCACGCCCAGTAGCCATAGGCTGTTATTAGAAAAACTTCAGTACCAGGGATGGGATACCTTCTATGAGTTAGTTCTTGGCCAGAGAGGTTCCTGAGGTCCCCAAAACATTACAGGCCATTGCCAAGACTCTTGGTTGCCCCACAGAATGAGATTGTAAGACCCTATTGCTGAATAAAACATATGCTTGGGCTGTAGGTCACTGAGAAATCAAGCTGGAGCTGAGCTGGAAACCTCCTCCCTGTTAACCAGCTGACAGAAAGCTGGAAAAAGCTTTGGCTGTATGCAGCCCTATGGGAGAGAGAAGTCATCAACGATGGTGAACAGCAAGCCTTAAGACTGGCCAGCCAGACCAAATGTGCCAACTGGGGCAATAGTGGCACATCTATTGTGGGGAAAACCAACTGCTCTCTAATTGGACTGGCGCTCCACAGGAGGGAATGCATGCCTGACACTGAAGACCTAATCAAAAGCCTATGATAGGGAGGTCATGAGCCTTAGGAGAGTAACACCTGCTGTTGTCTGGCTAAATGTATATATTATACCCACCAAACTGCCTTACAAGCACTTATTTAAAAAATGAGCAGAGCCATATAATAATATTACTTTTGGCTAGAGAAGCTTCTCTTTTTCAGATGGCAGTGACCACTGGGATAACACAAAAGACACTCAGGGTCTATTGGGGAAGAGGTGGTGGAAAGATTATAAGAACCAAAGGAAAGGTAGGACTGTTTACAACATAAGCTTCCAGACACAAAATGGCCTGGATATCCATGTCTTTGCAATACCTGACAATACCTACACATAATGGGAGGAAAAGATGATGACACTGAAACAAAACAGAGACTAAGAGATATGAGGGAGGGTAGGAAGGGAATCATAATGTTTTATGTTCTATAATTATGGAAGCTATCAATAAAAATGTTAAGAAAAAGAATATATAATTAACAAGTTAAGATTAAGAACAAACAAGAATATTAAAACATTTAATAATTCAAAGAAAACATTTTTTAAAGGAAACACAAAACAAGTAGGAATCAGAAAATGAAGTTAATAGAAACTCAAGTTTATCAGGAATTACATGAGATCTTAGTGGAAATACTTCAATTAAAAGAAAAAAATCACACTGGCGTTTTAAAAGTGGCCTGCTATTCATAGGAGTTGTCACCATACTGGAGAAGTGTTTGGTAGTGTCTGCCAGAGCTGGACACTTGCACCCTCCCTGGCCCAATGTCCTCCTCTGTGTGTGCTACTGTCACAGAATAGCTCAGACAGGGTGGTTTCTTTAAAAAATAGAAAGAAACTTACAAGATCAAGACATTGGCCTTGCTGAGGGCATCTTGGGACAGAGGGCAAAAGGACAAATGTGAAGGGCAATGAACTTACTCTGTTACAAGAAAACTACTCATTTAATAATGAACACACTTTTGGGATAATGGCATTAATCCAGGCATGAACACAGCACCCTCACTGCCTAATGACCTCTTAAAGGTCTCACCTTATCATCCTGCAACAATGACAATTAAATTTCAATTTCATTATGAGATTTGGAGGGAACCTTTGAACCATCATGTCCAGCAATCCAATTCTAGAAACACACCCATGACAAGCATGAATAATAGAATGTTTATAAAAACCTTATCTGTAAGGACCATAAATTAGAAGGTACCCAGATGCTCATCAAAAGATCAGTGAATAAATTCATGCATCGTTATGCAGCAGTAAGAGCAGCCTACACATACAAACTACAGCATGAATGACTCATAAAAGTAAGGCTTATCAAAAGAAGCAAGCCAACCTGGGCATGGTGGCATAGGCCTTTGGTCCTAGTACTGAAGAGGCTGACAGCATGGGCTTACAGAGGGAGTACCAGGTCAAACTGGGCCTCAACTACCCACCTCCCCAAAAAAGAAGCCAGCCATAGAATAATACATTGTGGGCTGGAGAAATGGTTCAGTGGTTAAAGGCACTTGGTTGCAAAGCCTGACTGCATGGATTTGATTCCCCAGTACCCATGTAAAGTCAGATGCACAAAGTGGCACATGTGTCTGGAGTTTATTTGCAGTAGCAGGAGGCTCTGTCGTGCCCATACTCTCTCTTTCCCTCTTTCTCAAATAAAAATATTTTTTAAAAGTGTACATAGCTTATGGTTTTATTATTATAAAGTTCCAAACAGACAAAACTAATGTTTGGTGTTAAAAGTTAGGAGAATTCTTCCATTTTGGTAGGGAGTGGTGATGGCAGGCTAATATTTTGTTCATTTTGTGGGGGATTGCAAGTGTATGTTCATCTTGTGAAAATTCACCAACCAAGCTGTATTTGTATGGCTTGTGCATTTTATGGATGCTGTCTTTCAATGAAAGTTTACTTTTTGAAAAGTAACAAGTATGGTATTAAAATGGCAGAAGGGCAATTTAGTTATACTTTTTGGACATAAAAACAGCAAGTTTCAATAAGAAATAGATGAAAATAAATTGTTATATAATGATAAAGAAGAGAACTCATTCACTCAAGCCAAATTTTTATTTTTATTTTTGTAGAATGCTTTATTTAAACAATTATGAAAATTACTTAAAATTGACAGGAAGTTGCACATATGCAGAGTCTCTGTTCATCCTTCAACTAGATTTCCCCCAGTGTTAAAATTCCATAACCACGGTCTGTCCATCACCTGGACACATTGTATGCTCTCTAGAACATCCTTTGCTCGGGTTTCCCAGTTTTGACTCTGTTCTCTGCCGCCTGGAATGTCTGAAGTACTAATGAAGCTGCTGAATGCATGCATAGGCAAGTAAAATATGTTCATGCACAAAGTTGTCAGACTGCAACTTTAAGAGTCTCATGCTCTGCTGACTGAACTAATCAGGTTGCTTAAAATGTTCCAGAAATGTGTTCCAGAAACACATCATAGTTCATGTCCACATCTATTAATCCACAGCGCCTGTCATTAGCAAGATAAAATGTAGAGCCAATTTTCCTTGCTGGCCTAAGTCATAGAAGTGTTTGTAAGAATTGTTAGCTGGACATGATGGCGACAGGAAATCCCAGCTTTCCAGAAGGCTTAGTGGCCAACTTGGACTATATAGTAAGTTCTAGAATAAGGGAAGGTAAGGAAAGGCAATGGAAAGGGAGGGAAAGGGAAGGAGAGGGAAAAAAAGGGAAGGAATGTCACAGCTGGTTCATCCTTTTGTCATAGCACAGAGGCTTTGAATCATATCCAACACTGAAAAAAGGCCTCAGTGCTTCAGAAAACTTAACCCTGAAAGAATGGATGTGAGTCCTGTTATTCAAATTGTAACAGAAAACCTCACGCATCTCACAGTCCAGATAAATGCCAGTCCTGCTGGGCTTTTCTGTGAGCTGAAGAGTGATGGGAACAGTGTGCTGAGCCGAAGAGCCACCATCCTGCAGCTCTTCCCCTTGGCCCCAGAGTGTCCTTGCAAAGCCCCGGAGCCCAGGCAGGCTTGCCATCCACCCCACCTCAGAGTAAAGGGAACCTCCTAGAACCCAGAAGGGCTGGAACCTCTGCAGAGCACACTGGGCACAGAGGATCACTTGACCCTTTCTCCAGGGATCTCACGGACTTTTTATCCACGAAGACCAGTAGATGAGGAGATGCTGTTTCCGAATCCAGAGTGATTTCTTCTTGAAACTTCTGTCTGCAGAGTGGAAAACTGGGGAGGAAGACAATACCCTTCTTTCCTGAACTTGAATGAGTAGAAAGCTAGGGGCTTCACATTTTCACACCTGTGGAAGACGCTCTTGACTCTGAGCACCTCCACGTCTGGCTTCCTGCTCTTCTCTGACACCTTCCTCCGCAGCCCTCCCATTGCAGTAATGTGCTCTGCAAGCGCTCTCTTCTGCCCATGGAGTTTCTGAGCCATCTTCCTCTCTTCTTGCCCTAGCCGGACAGGGCTGCCTTCTGCTCCTGGTCTACCCACTGCTTCTTGCAGTTCCATTCAGAGCATAGCTTCCTGGGTGTCCTTGCTTTGTAAATCTTAGGATCATACTGCACATTTAATTTTATATCCATATTTTTATAATGGTGTTTCATTTCTCTCAAAAGAAAGAGATTGGTGTCAAATGTCTTCTTCAAGTCTCTTTTTTAATATTTTATTTATTCATTTTTAAGCAGAGATACAGAGAGAGAGGAGAGAGAGAGAGAGAGAGAGAGAGAGAGAGAGAGAGAGAGAGAGAGAGAGAGAGCACACCAGGGCCACCACCTTGTGGGTCTGGCTTATGTGAGTACTGGGGAATTGAACCCAGGGCCTTAGGCACTGGAGGCAAATGCCTTAACCACTGAGCCATCTCTCTAGCCCTTCTTCAAGTCTCTTTCAGCCACAATAGTGAGAGAGTTCTAGATTCCTGCCAGTTCAAGCCCAGGTTGTCACATGTATAGTACAAGTGCTTACAAATAGCAGGAAGTCATATCTTGGGACGCACCCTCATCCTGGTTTATCTTGGATGGTGAACTATTAAATGCGGCAGCATGAGGCTAGGGAAAACTTACATCTCACACTTGGGATAACTTTATATAAAACAGTCTATTAGTTTGGCCCAGTTTGAGTGACCTGAAATAACAATGAATTCATGAGACAGAAGTTTGCTTTGCTCTTAGTTAAACTTGACTGTGATATGACAGCCACCCTATGACGCTTGTCATGGTTTGATCCAGGTGTCCCCCACAAACAATTGAATGTGTTCTGATAGATTGATCCTCAGCTGATGGCAGTTTGGGTTTTACAACCTCGATGAAGCTGTGTTGTTGGGGGCGAGATTATGGGGTTATAAGCCAGCTTCCCCTTGCCAGTGTTTGGCACACCTTCCTGCCGCTCTTTGCAGTGCTGTGGCAGAGGTGATGTCCAGCCCTCTGCTCATGCCATCGTTTTCCCTGCCAGGATGCTCCCCTCGAGTCCGTAAGCCAAATAAACCCATTCCTCCACAAGCCGCTTTTGCTCGGGTTCTTTCTGCACAGCAACTAGAAACTTGACCGCAACAACGCTTTTCCTAGTGTTCCCTTTGGACAGCTGCAAAAGTTGAGCCAGCAAGACGGGAAAATATGGTATGCCTAGCTCTCTTCTTTCTTTGAAAAGTTCTCTATGTCGATTGATCTTTGCTCATTCTCCATTATCCAGAAGTTACCACAAGACTGTAAGATTATCCTGGTGGCAATGTGTTGTATGTTGTCACAGGCTGAGGTCAAGTACAAGGAGCAACTTATAGTCTTCCCATATTATTTTTTGAAAAACAATTTATTTATTTAATTATTTTTATTTATTTGTAAGGACAGAGAGAGATAAGGAAAGAGAATGGGCACACCAGGGCCTCTTGCTACTGCAAACGAACTCCAGGTGCATGCACCTCGTTGTGTATCTGGCTTTACTTGGATACTGGGGAACTGAACTCAGAACATCCAGGCTTTATTAGCAAGTGTCTTTAACCTCTGTGCCATCTTTCAGGCCAAGTCTCGCCATATTCTGAGCCCAATAGAATTAACTGTTCGATTAATTTAGATTAATGTGCTATCTGCTTGTGGGCTTGCTTCTCTTCTTGTATATTTTAAATCAGAATACATGTAGAACTTAGAAAATAAACCGTAGGACTTCTGGGTAAAGTGGTGGGTCAGAATCCTCACCAGCAAAACCAAGGGAAAGAAAAGAAGCAAGATACGACACATTCCATTCTTTTAGTGCCACAGACAAGCTCTATAAATGAACGCATTGAGCCAGGTGAGGCTCCTTGGAGAAGCAGGGGAGAGCTTCTGATCAGTGTGGATCAACTTGTCTTGTTGGAACCATCACTCTTGCCCAGGGAGGCCGGTGTGGGGAGCGCTTCCCCTCACACCCAATCAGCCCTGCTGAGGATGCGGGGAGTGCTTCCCCCACTCACATCAACCTTCCAAGATCTGAAGAACCTGGGCAGAGGACTGAGACCAACAGAGCTCTGTGGAAACACCACCAGGCCTCATTCCATGGCATCCCCTCCCTCATTAGTCAGCAAGTGGAGACAGCAAGGAAACAAGGGCTCCCACCCAGCACTGACCCCAGGGGAGCCCAGCCAAATGCTCTTCTCAGCTGTGGTCAGAGAAGCTTCTCGTGCTTAGCACTGACTACTGCGGAGACTCGGAACTCAGCAAAGTACCAAGAGTAAGTGCTGGAGTGTCAGCACTAAACGAGACATCTGTATCATCCACCCCTCCTGGGCTCAGGGAATGTTGTTGAAAAGGGGGCAGAAAGAATGGAAGAGCCAGAGGATGGAAAGGAGTGCTGGGGAATAGGGTCTAACAGACATGAAGTGGCCGTGGCATTCATGACCTCTTACCTGCACAAGACCTGCACAGTATTGAGGCCATTGATGGTGAAGGGTATGAGTTCCCCCTCCGATCTTCCCCAGGAGTTATTAGCAGCTAGTGGTTGTGAAGGGAGAAGTCCGCAGACCAGAGGATGAGGTTCAGAGAGGTTTTATTATAGCTTAAAGCTTTAAGGGGGGAGAGCTTTAAGAGAATCGGACTTAAGGAAAGAAGAAGGATGTAGCCCTGAATGTAAGAGGAAGAAACGAAGCAGAGCTCTGGACCAGGGAGGCAAGAGGGGGTTTGAGAAGCCCACCTCGAGACTCAGGTTGATGGAGGGGCAGCTGGTTTAACAAGTCTAGTGCTGATGGCTAAGGTCTGGGGTCAGGACGTGGGCATTCTTCCCAGGAATCTCGGTTCGCTAGGAAGGGAGGGAAGGACTCCCAAAGGGGGTAGAGATAAGAAAGACCAGATCCTTCTGACATTTCTGACCTGTAGCAATGTGTAATGACCTAGGTTTTCCACCACAGGCCCAAGGACAAGTCCCAAGTTTAGACAAGAGAAAGTTATTCACTTTGGGGTTCCCGTCACCCTAAATTGCCTAACCAATTTCTATCTTCTATGCTAGCCTTGTTGGTGCGGGGCAGAGATATGGCCCAGCGGTTACAGGTACTTGTTTGCAAAGCCTGAAAGCCCCGGTTCAGTTCCCCAATAGCTACATAAAGGAAGATGCACAAAGTGGCAGGAGGCCCTAGTGTACCCATACTCACTCTTTTTGTCTGTCTCTCTCTAATTAATTAATTAATTAATATTTTTTAAAAGAATCAGGACAAGTTGGAAAGAAGAAAGAGTTCAGTGAGAGGCATACGGGGAGCAGGGAAATGATTGTGATCCAAATACATTATATGCACGTATAAAATTGTCAATAAATAAAAGTTAAGGGCTGCTGGCTCAGGACCCCTCCGAGCTTGGGAGTTCTGCTTCACTTTCACTTTCTTTTCTAATAAACCCTGTTTAACTTTAAAATAAATAAATAAAAATTTAAAACTATATAGGTAAAATCTTGTTGATTTTGATTTTTTTTCTGTTTTGTTTTGTTTTTGAGGTAGGGTCTCCCTCTAGCCCAGGTTGACCTGGAATTCACTATGTAGTCTCAGGCTGGCCTTGAACTCACAGCAATCCTCCTGCCTCTGCCTCTGTCTCCTGAGGGATTAAAGGTGTGCATCACCACGCCCGACTGTTCCATCTTGTTGATTTTATATAAACTGAAGGGAATATGTAAACTAGCATTAAATAAAATCTTCTTCCTCCCTTATTTGACATGTGAAATTTTTAAGCTCTTACAGACTTACATATTTGTTTATAATGCTAACTAATGACAAACTCAAGCCTCAGCTTAAATACATCTTCATAATGAACAAAAAGAGATCAAGGTAGAGAAGGAAATGTCTCTACACAACAGCAATAGCAGCAATAGGAGAAAAGACAGGACTCTGTTTCATGAATCTGTTTTGGCAAGATATTAAATTACAAACATTCATAAGAACACCAATGTCAGCCAGGCATGATGACACACGCCTGTAATCCTAGCGTGTGGGAGGCAGAGACAGGAGAGCATAAATTCAAGGCCAGCCTGGGCTACAGAGTGAAACCCTGTCTCAAAAAAGCAAAGGGAGCCAGAGCAAGAAAGAAGGAACAGCAATCTTATCTATGTAATACTAAATTTGTCTGAATATTCAGAATCTTGTCACTTTTTCTCTGTACTTGAAGGCATAATTTGAATAAAAGAACTTTGTAAAAAGTCTTAAGATTTTTTAAATTACTATATATTACAAAGATAACTTTCAAAGAGAAACCTTTCATTCTAACTAGTTGACGTCCCTTAGTTTGTTGGCTTGGTAACAATGCTTTCATTCATATATTCTGAATTGGCAAATAGTCAAAAGACTTGTGACCTTGTACTTTGAAGTCAGAAGAGAATCATTGATGTATTTATTTTCTTTTGCATGGAAAGTGAGAGAAATTCCTTTTGCATTTGATTCTTTAACAAAGATTTAGCAAGGGAAATTGGCTGTATGTGTATATATAAAATTTAATATCAAATATTCTGATCTTCAGGAATTCATGTTAACAGTATTTTCCTTCTGCAAAATAGACTGTCCTTCATCATCCTGGGTTCAATTCCAAGACAGCTGCTACATTTTTCTTCAAGAAACCCTCAAAGTGGAAAGCATAGAGGATGTGAGAAGTCAGTGTATTGGCCAAGGTAAGGAGCGTAAAATTCAACAATTTAAGGGTGTTCATTAATGTCTTTTTAAAATGTCCTATCATTCTTTTTTAATATTTATTTATTTGAGAGAGAGAGAGAGGAGAGGCATTCAGAGAGAATGGGCACAGCAGGGCTTCCTGCCACTGTAAGAACTCCAGATGCATGTGCCACTGTATGCATCTGGCTTTACGTGGGTACTGAGGAATTGAACCTGGGCCATCAGGTTTTGCAAGCAAGCACCTTTAACTGCTGAGCCACCTCTCCAGACCCCTATCTTACTTGTAACTATGTTCTTAGAATTCATTCCATCTTTTATTTACAATACACAAGACATAGTGGAACTGGATATGCTCTTTATCTCCAAGTTTATGTCCAGAGTGGAGAGACAGAACCTTAGCAACATCTGGGTCCATTTAACTTGGACACCATGCCCGGTGCTGTGCTTCAGCACTTTACATTTTAACTGGTTTTATATTACAAACCTATAAGCAATTTATTTATCCCTCTTTATCGAGAGAAGAAATTAAGTTCAGTTATTTGTTCAGAATCACAAGGTTAATAACAGCAAGCAGAGGGAAGGAAGATTCAGACGCAGGTCTGGGCCTTGAGCTCTTCCATGTGCTTGCTTCTGTCTGGTGTCTGTTTCTCCTCTCTCAGGACTGCCCTCCCCACTCAGGACTGTCTGTGCTACAGCTTCCACAGTTCCTTCCTTTTCATTCACATGTGCAATCTATTTGCTCCTTCCTATGATTCCCAGCTGGTTTTTGTGGCAAGCTTGAGCAATTATTTGTAACTCACAAGGCATCCTGGGATACCTGAGGCCAGATCTTAAGAGAACTAGTAGGTTTACTGGAAGCTAAGAGAAGAAAGTGATTCAAGGAAGAGGGAGTAATGAGCTGCATCAAATGCTTCTGACAGTTCAGCAAGATGGGATCAGGAACTGATCCCTGGATGGAGTAATGTGGGTGTCATTTATCATTCAGACAGGAGAAAGCAAACCCTGACTTAAGTGGATATAAGAGAGGGAAAAAAGGAAGAGGGGTTGGGGTAAAAGCATAAACAAGTCATCTTTTGCTGAAAATCCAAGAGCATCAGAGCCGCAAGAACAGTTTTTTGTTTGTTGCTGTTGTTTTTTAATGTTTTGCCGGGTGTGGTGACGCACACCTTTAATCCCAGCACTCGAGAGGCAGAGGTAGGCAGATTGCCATGAGTTTGAGGCCAGCCTGAGACTACATAGTGAATTCCAAGTCAGCCAGAGCTAGAGTGAGACCCTACCTAGAAAAATCAAAAAACAAAAAAAGTATTTGCAAGAGAGAGAGAGAGAGAGAGAGAGAGAGAGAGAGAGAGAGAAAATGAGAATGGGTGCACCAGGGCCTCCAGCCACTGTAAATACATGTGCCACTTTGTGCATCTGGCTAAATTTAGTGGGTACTGGGGAATTGAGCCAGGGTTACAAGCGTTGCAGGCAAGTGCCTAAACTGCTAAACCAGCTCTCCAGCCCTAAGAATAGTTTCTTTTTAAGATGGCAGAAATAGCATCAACTAAGCAGGTGTGGTTAGGATCAGATGTCCCCCATAAACTTATGTGTGCTGAATGCTTGAACCCCAGTCCGTAGCATTTGGGAGGTGGAGCCTTGCCTTGCTGGGGTGTGTTCCACTGAAGGTGGACCTGGAGGTTTACCAGTGCTAGTTGGCTCACTCTCCTGCTGCTGTTTTCCACCTGTTGTGGCAAAGGTGATGCCCAGCCTCTGCTCATGCCATGCTTTCTTCTGCCAACATGAAGCATCTCCTCGAGACTGTAAACCAAAATAAATCCCTTCCTCCAAACAGCTGCTTTTGGTCAGGTGTTCTGCCCCGGCAATGAGAAGGTAACTACAACAGCAGGAGAGATGGCTCCATGGGTTATCTGCTTGTCACATGAGCAATAGGGTCAGAGTTCAATCCTTAATGCCCATGTTAAACCTGGTACAGCACCTGGCCTACAAGTCATGTTAATGCTTGCTATGTAGCTTGACAAATTATCCTTTGTTTAAAATATTTTTATTTGCAAGGAGTGGGGAGGAAGATTGTCAAACCAGGGCTTCTTGTCACTGCAAAGGAACTTTAGATGCATGCATCACTTTGTGCATCTGGTTTGAGTACTGGGGAATTGAACCCCAGGCCATCAGGCTTTGTAAAGCAAGTGCTTTTAACCACTGAGCCAACTCTCCAGCCCTGGAAAATTATCTTTGTATTTCAATTGTATGTGCCACCTAAATTAAAATTATTGTACAGAATTAAAAACAAGCAATGAAACCTATACCTGGCTCTGTTCAATTTTAAGCTCAGAATTCTTTTTTTTTTTTTTTTTTTTTTGGTTTTTCGAGGTAGGGTCTCACTCTAGCCCAGGCTGACCTGGAATTCACTATGTAGTCTCAGGGTGGCCTTGAACTCACAGTGATCCTCCTACCTCTGCCTCCCGAGTGCTGGGATTAAAGGCGTGCGCCACCACGCCCGGCTTTCAGAATTCTTTTTGTTGTTGTTTGTTTGTTTGGTACATTTTGTTGCTGAGAAATTTAATCCATGATCATACTGTAATTTGATTATATTGTCCCTTTTCCCTAGCTTCGTTCCTCTGAGGAAGTAATCCATCCTCTGTTTAGATGTCTCGTTCCTTTTGTTCTTCTCCATCCTCTTGTCAAAATGTTGATGGCAGGCTGGAGAGATGGCTCAGCGGATAAGGCACTTGCTTCCAGTGCCTAAGGCCCCGGGTTCAATTCCCCAGTACCCACATAAGCCAGACCCACAAGGTGGTGGCCCTGGTGCCTGGTGTTCTCTCTCTCTCTCTCTCTCTCTCTCTCTCTCTCTCTCTCTCTCTCTCTCTCTCTCTCTTTTTCTCCCTTTCT
>PVHP010023589.1:0-27277 GCA_004024765.1 Zapus hudsonius
CTATTAGCAAAAGATGGTGGATCGTTTGGCAAACAGTGAAGCAAATACTAGATGCATAAGTATAGTTGAAAATTGTTTTGGAGCAGCTGGTCAACCCTTAGCTATACCTGGACGGGTGCTTATTGGAGAAGAAGTATTGACTAAGTTATGTAGAAAGAAGCCTAAAGCAAGGCAGTTTTTCTTATTTAATGATATTCTTGTATATGGCAATATTGTCATCCAGAAGAATAAGTACAACAAGCAACATATAATTCCCTTAGAGAATGTCACTATTGATTCCATCAAAGATGAAGGAGAATTAAGGAATGGATGGCTTATTAAGACACCAACTAAATCGTTTGCAGTGTATGCTGCCACCGCCACCGAGAAGTCAGAAAGGATGAACCACATCAATAAGTGTGTGACTGACTTACTCTCCAAAAGTGGGAAGACCCCCCAGTAACGAACATGCTGCTGTCTGGGTCCCCGACTCTGAAGCAACTGTATGCATGAGCTGTCAGAAAGCAAAGTTCACACCTGTCAACCATCGTCACCATTGCCGAAAGTGTGGTTTTGTTGTTTGTGGGCCCTGCTCTGAGAAGAGGTTCCTTCTTCCCAGCCAGTCTTCGAAGCCTGTGCGGATATGTGACTTCTGCTATGACCTGCTTTCCACCAGGGACATGGCCACATGCCAGCACACTAGATCAGACTCCTACAGTCAGTCATTGAAGTCTCCTTTAAACGACGTATCTGATGATGACGACGACAATGACAGCAGCGTCTAAGAACACAATTTGAATTACTTAATTGGGCTGACTATCTGAGAAATCAGCTGTAGGGAAATGTAAAATTCTGAGCTCCCTGTTACGCTCTAGCCGTGATTTGCCTGAGAACCTCTGAACCTATGTGCCTCTATCTTCAATAGAAAGGAGGTCTGCTGCCTTCTGCGCCTCCTTGGGCTCCTACAGGGATACTTTGTTGGAAATATATGGGATAAAGTTTTGGTTTCTTATTGTTTATTTTTAGATTATTTTCTTGTAAATTGGGGAGAGGTGTTTATTTAACAGATCTTTTACTACATTTTTTCCTGTTAATATGGAAAACTAAAAGCACAGAATAACAGGAACAAGAGTATAATGTGATTTAGTTAATAATAGCATATTTCTGCCATTCTATGTAATGGTTAAGACACCAGTGACAGTGTGGTTTGGAAGTACCAAGTGGTGCCTTATTGTGATAACACTTACATGAAACAAGCCCAGAACTCAGGTTTTGGTTAATTTAAAGATGACACCGGTGCTCTTGGTGATGATAAAATGAATGTTTATGAATGAGTATAATTAGGAATATTTCTTGCTTGACAGCTACAAAGAACTAAATTTAGAGGCCTATTCCATATGAATACATATTTTTCTGAAAATAGTTCTGTTTTATTTTTTTTCTTCTTACAGGCACCAGATCATAAAGGTCATATGTATGTTGAAATCACTAGGTTGCCATTTTGAGGAATTTGGTTTGATATTTATCACTAGTGTAGAAGTGGCATATTGCATTAGCTTTTTCAGTAACACTTTTTTTAGATACAGATTCATCTGTTTTTACATTGTTCTAGAATGAAAAAGTCGTCTTATAAAACCTCTGGAAGTAAACAATCTTTCTAAAAATCCCACAGTGGAGTACATGTCTCCTGAGATTTGAAGATTTGGCAAGAAATAATGTGTATAAGAATGGTCAAGGCAGACCACTTGTAAGTTTAACTAGATTGTATATGTGTGGAAGTATTGTCTATTGCATAGTGAAATTATCTTGAATTTATAAATGGTGTTATATTTTATAAAGTTTTGTAAAGCTCCAAATAATTTCTATTTTTTGTAAACCAATTGTATGTTTAATCTGTTTCTGAAATCATTTTACAATATATGGAGATAGAGTAGTTGCTGATGTTTCTGAATTGTGGAATTTAAGTCAGCCTCATCTGGATTGTTTTGGAGAAGTGATTGTTTCTGCTTTTGGAGGCAGGCATGAGGTTGAAGGTGTGTTTACCGCATACAACTGGATGGGTTTGCTCTGTTATCACCACTTGTATGCTACAGTGGCTAAAGCACCAGTCTCAAAGTTTTAAGTTCTAAATTAAAAAAAAAACCTATCTGGATAACACTGTAAATGTCCTAAGAGGTTTATTCATAACGTGTGGATTGAAGATTCTTTGCTATCAGACTGTTTGGTTAAGGCGCTAATTTTACTTTGCTGTTCGAGTGTGAAAGTCTGAGACAGGCGCATCTCCCTGTAGGGGATGAGAGAGAAGCACAACAGAGCTTGGCCTTGGAATTTGTTTCATGTTGTTCCTTGCTTTGTTTGGTTTTGTATCAGGTGTTTTTTTTTTCTTATAAGCAATATAAACCTCTAGTCAATCAACATAGCTGAAAGGACCATAAAATGAGAGACATGCTACTGGAAGCTTGCTGGTACATAGGAGTCTAGGAAATTCAGGATCCAAGGGAAATAAATGTTCTCAGATAACATTGCTTTGTCCACTTCTCTTGTCTCTGTTTTTACAATAAAAAATATTTTGCAATTAAAAAAAAAAGAAAGTAACACAGATTTAAAACATCTCACTTTTGTTTTCTAGCATGAGGAAAACTTACTAAGTAATTGAAAGAACATACCTGACAAAATAACAAACAGAACCTATAAGAAAATTATGCCATATTTGTCATTATTTTTGTTAGGTAGACAGCATTGCAGTGCTTGTTATGGAAAGCAGTGAATCCAATGTAAATTTGTCCTTTAATGGTTTAAAAATCATATGGAGGGCTGGAGAGATGGCTCAGCAGTTAAGGCACTTGCCTCCAGTGCCTAAGGCTCCGGGTTCAGTTCCCCAGGACCCACATAAGCCAGAGCCACAAGGTGGTGGCCCTGGTGCTCTCTCTCTCTCTCTCTCTCTCTCTCTCTCTCTCTCTCTCTCTCTCTCTCTCTGCTTGAAACTGAATAAATAAAATATTTAATAAAAAAAATAAAAAAAAAAAATCATATGGAAACTCTGCTTTTTAAAAGTCAGTACTCATTAACATTACAGTTTAAAATGATCATTTTATTTTTTGGTATCTACTAGTGATCCTGACAATTACTAAATCAGTTTATTATAGTTCATATACCAAAGTACAACAGCCATGTTGGCTTAACTGCCAGAAACTGCCAGTTTGTTATTAATAATATTGAGACAGAGAAGCCTAAGAGAAAAGTGTCAGTGACAAGGTATGTTTCTTATGAACATCTCATGAGCTCACAGATGGTCTCTGTCCATCTTCAGACATTTTTCCCTCTGCCTGCATACTAATCTTGATTTCTCAAAAGCAAACTGGTCAAGGAGGACTGAAATCTACCCTGACAGCCTATTTTTTCATTCCGAGTACAGTCACACTTCTCTGAGAACAAACAAGATTCAGTCCCTGTTCTGATAGTTTGATATCTCTAAATCAATTAGTTCCTCAGATCCACAATTACAGTGAAGTTTCAGATTAAAGAAATAGCAGAAATCTCATTAAAATGTTTTTCATCCACAAAATTTGGCGGCTCATACACTAATCTATATAGTCATCAAACCCTGAGATTCTTCCATCTGACTACATTCCATAATGCTATTCCCACCCTAGCTGATGTTAACCAATAGAGACTGTTTCAAATTCCATTTTTCTGGACAGTTAAAATGAGTAGTATGGAATCTGTATGTAAGGAATTTTTGAGGTAAGTGTGAGAACAGCTCTGAAGGTATAATATGGAGTGCTTAATGGTCACTTAATTATGATTGTTTAAAAATCTTTGGTTTGTGTGTTTACATAGTTCTGGGATGGAGTCCAGGAAATGTACATGCCAGGAAAGCACTGTACCTAGTAATCTACATGCCCAACCCCCTCAAATAAGATTTTTTAAAATTTTATTTATTTTTTGCCAGCAGAGAGAGATAAAGAAAAGAGAAGAGAGATGGAAGAGAAAGAAAGAGAGAATTGGTGTTATAGGTTCCCTTGACACTGCAAACAAACTCCAGATACATGTACTACATTGTGCATCTGACTTTGCGTGGGTACTGGAGAATTAAAGCCAGGTCGTTAGGGTTTCAGACAAGCTCCCTAAACAATGAGCCATGTCTCCAGCCCTCAAATAAGTTTTTGACAATTTTTAACAAGATTAATTGTCTGTGTTGGTCAGAGAAATTCTCCGGAGGAATCTATCACAACCTACACTCCTAAATGTAAACCAAATGCATGGAATTGTGAGATTGCAACAAGCCATGCCTTAATTTTACATTTCAAGTATATATTTATGTAGACAACATATTTCTTTAAAGTAATGAATAGAAGAGTAACAAATTCTAAGGAAAAAAATCTAGTCCTTATCAACAATTCTAAGCTTGGAGCAAGTGCTCTTCCTGAAAAACAAAAAAACCTCAAGTTTATTTACAACCAAAGAATGTCTTCTGCAAGAATTTGGAAAGACTAGAACTCTCATGAAGTATAAATAGCTTAACAGTAAAAATGTTGAACTTATGCTTACTATACCACCTGGTGTGAGTTTAATTTTTTTCCCTTCAAATTCTCTTGTTGAAGTCTTAAAGTCCCTACCTCCAATTCTGACCTCATTTTGGTCAAGTGAGGATCGAGTTCCACTATAGAGTAATGGGGGTTTGTACCCCAGTGTGACTGGGGTCTGTATAAGTAGAGGGGCTTTGCACTGTGAGACTTACAGAAAAGACACTGTAAAAATGAAAGGTTTTTCTTTTGCATATCTATCCCTAGTATTTTGCATCCAATTTGAAATACCTCAGGGCTAGACCCCAGGAGGCCAGGACAAAGTGACACTTCCTCCAGCCAGAAGGCTGAAGACAATTCACAATTATAATAAGCCTTTGATTCTTTTGGGGGGCATTTATTCAAAACTACCACAAACACTAAGGTTTTTGCTTCCATTTTTATGAAATTCAAATTATTCAAATTTCTATGAGGCTTACTGCTTGTGTATGCAATACTCAAGAGCTGTGTAATTAAAGAAATAACCAATTTTCCCTCTTTTCTAGTAGAAATTTAGTAGGTTCAATTTCAAAGTTTAGGTTCATGGCAATTTTTATAAGTTCATATGTCATCAGTAATACTGGATGCTTTTCTTTATTGCTCATTCTTTCTGTACCATTTTTGAAAAGAACATCTTTCTAGAGAACTGTCTTTATACTTCTATTGAAAATAATTCAACTTGTAATGTGGTTCTATTTTCAAAGGTCTTTCATTTCCATTGATACATGTGTTAATACTTGTACCCATGCAACACTGTTGGGATTTTTGTAATATTAGAGCCAGACTTGAAATCATGAGATAAAAATCCTATAAGCTTATTCTTTCTCATAAATGTTTGAAGTATTTTAAAGCGTCATTTGCGATTTCACATATTTTTTTAATATCGGTTTATCATTTCCTACATATAATTTTTTTAATCCCAGTAATATTCAGAAGCACAAAATCTGAAGTCTCATCTGTAACTGAACACAGTTTCTTGTTAGCCTATAAAGTCAAAGGGTAACATACACATAATGGCATATTACCACTCCAAAAAAGAAGGCATAGTAAAACAGATAGAACCAATTGTAGGTAGAACACAAGCAGAGCAAAATATCAAATCTTTCAGCTCTATGTCTGGCATCTGAGATCCATGATGAAATCTCTGGGCTCCCAATTCTGCACCTGCAGTATTAGGTGCCACCTTTTTGGGTGGATTCATCAGAGCAAGTTCAAGCAGCTTTCCTTAGTGCCATCCCACAGTTGTGACATTTCCTGGGCTCTACTGCAACCTATGTTTCATCCATGCCATAGTCCCTCAAGGTCTCTACTGAGGGACTATGACCTCACTCCATATCATGAAGGTGTTAACTCAAGAAAAATAAAGAGAAAATGGAATATGGCTATCTTTCCAACAGTACTTTGAGCAGAAACAGACAATGAAATCATGGTTGCAGTTTGCAACTGTATTTTTGAAAGAGAGAAAGAAAGAGGAGAATTGTCATGTCAAAGAATGGGAGTGCTGTGGTGTGAAATCCATTTTATGGATCATAACTCTGGGGCTGCCCAACTACAGTAAGTCCCAGACCTCTGCCTAGTGGGAAGGGTATGAGGGAAGAGAGACTGGCTGAGGTGAGGTTGGGGGGAGGGGTAAGTGAATAATGTCATAAACTCTAAGATCTGAAAATGAATCAAGATGAGAAAAGTAAGGGCTATGAAACTGCCCTATGAGGGAGGAGCATCAGGTGGTGTGCAGAGGTGAGGGCTGAAGATAGAGGTGAAAAACCCTCCTGTTATCCCAGAGACATCTTAATTACCATACCAGGAAGCAGTCCCCAGAGCCCCAGGTTTAGAAAAGCCAGGTTATAGGGGAGAGAGAGAGAGATAGATAGAGAGCTCTGAGACTCTAATCACAAATAGATTCCAGAAGACTAAAAACCACACAGTACAGTTTCTAGCAGCAAAAACATCACTATGGTACCCATTTTCTATTGTAGATAGCTTTGTATCCCCAGGACAAACACACAATCAAAGCTACTGCAGATGGGAGGAAAGAAATTATTTTGCCATTTGGTTTTAAGTAGAAGCTTCATGATGACAAGGAAAGGATGGTAGAGCAGAGGTTGAGCATCACATTATACCACAACAGGTGGAAGAAAGCATCAATAGTGAGAAGAGCTATAATACCACAAAGTGAATCCCCCTTAGCACAGCTCTCCAGCCAGACTTGACTTCCCAAACTGACATTAGCTGGAAACCAAGTATTCAATACCTATGTGGCTATGAGAGACATCTCATTCAAACCACAAGACTTGAGATTCAGATAGGAAAGCGAAGTGATGGAGAGAGTGATGCCGATAAATTTGGGATGCAGCAGCTGGGCTATGAGGCCCAGGATGTTTCACATCTGAATTTCCCTGTATTGCTGCTGAATGTCACTTGGCACACATCGTTCGGGCATTAGAATCTTGCAACCACTGTTTCATCCTCACAGTATTTTATTTTTCTCAGGACTCTGAATACAAGTGTAGCAATTTTCCATAGGCAGCAAAAGGATGAAACTCAAAGGCATATGAGTAAATTCCACAGTGTGAAAACAGTTAATTATGGCAATTCTTTCTGAATCTGTTTTTCTCCCTGTGATGTTCTCACACTTTATTAATATGCTATCAATAATCTTTCATTTGCTTTGTTGGACATTCATTAAGTAGGTTTATTCTTTAAATTGCCTTTCTTATCTTCATGTGTTTCCATCTGATTTTGTCTTCCATTATCGTTCTTAAACTTGATCATTGAACTCATCTATTATTATTTTACAAATTCTACAATAATGTTTTTAATTGCTAACAATCACCCATGATTGTTAAAAAAAAATCTCTTCAAGGACTGTATAGATGGCTTAGTGGTTAAGGATTTTGTCTGCAAAACCTAACAACCTGAGTTTGATTCCCCAGTGCCCACGTAAAGCCAGATGCACAAAGTGGCACATACATCTGGAACTCATTTACAGTGGATAGAGGCCCTGGTGTGCCCATTCCCCATTCTTTCTCTCTCTCTTTCACTCTCTCTCTTCTTGCAAATAAGTAAATAAACATATATTTTTAAAAAGTCTTCAAAATGTATTTTTTTTGGGGGGGGGCTCGAGGTAGGGTTTCAATTTAGCTCAGGCTGACCTGGAATTCACTATATAGTCTCAGGGTGGCCTTGAACTCATGGTGATCCTCCTACCTAAGTCTGCCTCCCGAGTGCTGGGATTAAAGGCGTGTACCACCACGCCCAGCAAAATATATTCTTATTTTGTGGATGCAACTCTCTTCTTTTTATCTGAGGTGCTAAGTTACAGTGAAAGATAAGGGTTGAAGACTATCACCATTTTCCCAGTATGAGAAAAGCGATTTAAATATAAACTTTGCCATTACCCATGGCTAGTCTATAGAAGAGTGTGAATTTTGCTCCTTAGAAACTGATGATATTTGCAGATAACATAGAAGGTTCTTGAATTTGTTTATGGTGAAAAAATAGGAAAAGTTACCAATTTTAGTAACTAGAACACTAAAGTTTCTTTGCTATATTCACCAAAGTGACTTTACAGCTACAAGTAGGGCAAATCATTTGTTCTAGAAATAAAAAATAGTATCCATTCATAGTGTACCTGCCAAAAATACATAACCTAAATATAATCATGTGAAAACATCAGGCAAGTCAAGATAAGAGGCACTATAAAATAAATGTTCAGTACTTTTGAAATACCAATGTCAGAAGACAAAAATTTAAGTGTTCTGTTCTAAAGGAAATGAAATAGATTTGACAAGTAAATCTGAATCATGGCTCAGAACCAGATTTTTCCCTTTGTTTTGTTGTAAAGAACACTTATGGGACAATTGATAAAATTTTAATAATGTCATCATATTAACAACATTGTCATAAATATCTCTTTTAACTTAATTTGAACACATTGCTATGGCTATATGAAAATCTTTGATTTTAGGAAATGCATATTGAAGTATTTTGCATAAAGGAAAATAAAAGGATAAGTTTGAAGGTTAATATTGATTTTTAACTTAATTGAATCTAGAATCCCATATGAGATGAATATCTGGCATGTACATAAGGAGTCTCCAGTTTATGTTAATTGAGGTAAAAAGATCTACCCTAACCATGCCATGGGCTGGGATCCTGGACTGAATAAAATGGAATATGCTACCTGAGTACAAGAATTCTTCGTCCCAATTGTGGAATCAATTTGACCAGCTCTCTCATCTTCCTACTGCCATAACCTCTACACCATATGGACTGGACCTCAAACTGCAAGCCAAAATAAACTTCATTTTTTAGAGGCATTTTGTTAGAGCAGCAAGGAAGCAACAGGGCTAGGCACTTCACAGTACAGGAAATGCTGATAAAACGTCTTAAAAGTTCACAAGGGCAGAATTCTTCTGATAGTGTTCAGATTCTGAGATGCCATCTTTGTATCCAGAAATGTGAGGAGGTGAAACTGGAACAGTTTTAACATCAATCTGAAGATGTTGGTTGTAAATTAACAAGTGACCAAGAAACTATTAAAATGATAAAATCCAAGTTCTCTTTGGCCAGCAGTTTTTCCTTCCCAGTAAGTGGGGAATAAACACCTTTATCTCAGTTAAAGAAAATGTAAAGGCTCATAATTTTTCATTATGGAAATTAGATCTTTTAAAAAGTTTGTTTTCTGTTTCAGTGAAGGTCAGTGTCAACTGGTTTTCTTGAAAATTCAATTTCACGCTACTCATGTGTGATAATTTTGGTTTATCACTCATATTTAAAGGCTACTTTGTTATTTACATATAAAATGTCAATGTAACAATATTTCATTATTTCTTGGTCATTTTTCTAATACAGTTGATTTTATGTACTCTTATACATATGCACTGATATCATGAGACATGAATCTTTGTCTACAGCCATACTACCCTGTACATACCAAAACTTGTCTGATCTTGCAAGCTAAACAGGGTTGGGCCTGGTTAGTACTAGAATGGGAGAAATGAATCCTTTATGTATCTTTCCATTATATAGCATAACAGTGTGGTGTAGTGTTTAAATAAATGTGTGTTGTAGTCAGCCACATGCCACTGGGATGAATCTTCAAACCAGGCACAATTTGGGGGAGGAAAGTATTTATTGAACCTACAAATTGAGGGGAAGTTCTGTATAACAGTGAAAGAGGCTGGCCCTCTTTCACAGGTCTGAGCAGAGAGAAAAACTCATCACTTACACCACACACACAGAACAGGGAACAAGCAGAAGGGCCAAGGAGAGAATCTTTTCCCTTTTATATGGCCTTACAACCCTTCGCTAGATTTAATGGCTTCCTGAGTCTCTGGAATTTCCTTCTTGCAATGCCCACACAGGAAAGGATGTTGACTTCTAGCTTCATTACATCATGCCCCTTGCTGAGAAGCTTCCTTCCTGTAAACATCCTCAGAGACCCAAGATAATTAAAAAGATCAAGTTGACAACAAAACCTAACCATCACAAGTCCACCCCTTGTCAACTTGACATCAAACCATATCTCCTTACATCATGCTTAATTCCTAAATGAAAACAGTAACAAGATCATAATTCTGCCTAAAATTAAATAACTCTCCCATATACAACCGCAGACGTATAATCTCCCCCAATATAAGGCAAAGTCCCCGAAGTGCGAATTTTGTAAATCAAAACAAGTTACATGCTTTTAACATATAATGGCACAGAGCATACATTTCCAACTGCTATGAAGCATAACAAGGAAAGACAGGGACAAATCAAACTCAACAAACAGCAGCAAACATCCATATCTTCAGTTTAAGTACCATACCACAGCCAGTAACTGACAGTCTCCGGAGTTTTCCAATTTCGTTCCTCCAGCTTGGCTGAGCACCTGTGGAAACTTCCATCCCAAGTTAACAGCACTCTATGGTAGCCCTTGCAAAGTCCTGGTATGTCCAAAACATCTTTGGGTCTCCATTGCAAACCATTGTCCATCTTCTAATGGCTTCACTTGCCAATCAGGGACTTCACGTACTATTCCAAATAGTGCATGTCAACAGCGGCTCCGGGAACTGCGTGCACTTTATGACCCACTCCATGCATGCATTTCTCATGCTTTTAAAAGCAATACCAGGAGGAGTAAGAGCATGATGGTGGACGAGTAGCAGCTTCGCCAGGACTCTCTCCATAAAGGTTTGATTTTCCAGCTGGGATCCAAACCTTGGACCACAGCTGGCCCTGAACCCAAGTCTACCATCTCGCCAGCTCTAGCACCAGCAGGACAGGATTCCCCAGTGGTTTTCTGCTCCGCAGAGGAACAGAGCTGCCCTTCAACCACCCCAAGCTCCGGCCATATCCATTGACTCCTCTCCGGTGCTTCCTGAGCCCTTGCCTGGTGAGCAACTTTCCCACCCGGGGCCCCCTTCCTCCAGCCTCAATCCACTGATACTTGGGCACACCTCTCCCTGAGATCCCCCCCCACATAAACAGGCAGACGCACTCCTCGGAAAAACTGAACTAGCTCAGTTCCTGGAGACCACTCTGTACCGCAGCTGACAGGCGGGGCCAGACCTCAGGCACCTGGGAACCTCTGCCAGTGTGGGGAGGGCAGATGCCCTGCCAAGAGGGCACAGGCAGCTTCAGCAGGCACCAAGGACCACGCGCCACTGACAGGAGGGCACAGTCAGGTGGGAAAACACTGGGCGCTATACTTTGGGGTGCTGGGGCTGTTTCTACTGCAGCATACCAACTAGGGACAGGGGCCTATGTGGTAGCTCTAAGACGAAACAGTCACATACAGAGGGATCCAGACAGTTAAAGATCTAAGCATCTCTGGGGACAGAACAGGAAAAGAATCTGTTTAAGATCAAACCTGGTGATCTTTCCACTGGAAGCAAAGCGGGCTGAACAGCAATCCCCAGGGTGCCTGAATCCCACTCCCCTACCTGGACATGGGCAGAAAACAATGGAAAAAACCCACAGAAATCAAAGATGTAACTCCCCAACTCAGGGCCACAAGTCCCATTATGGAACTGGAAAGTGGCAAGGAAGTAGAGGCAGCACATACACAATCGCAAAGAGAGAGTAATATGACTCTTGACCACAACTGCAATGCAAACATGAAGCAGTAAATGGCTGATATGGAAATTATGAGAAAAGATATGAATGAGATGAAGCTTTCTAACACAAGCATAGACTCCAGACTGAATTTAACGGAGAGAAATATGAATGAATTCAGAAACATATTAAGTGAATTAAAGATTAATTACCTAAGAGAGGAGCAAGACAATCAATTGATTAAATTTGATGAGGACTTAAATAAAATTTAAAAATGATTATCAGGAATCCCAAGCAAAATCAAAAATAGATTGGAAATTGGCTCTCACCAAAGAATTGGAGACTATAAACAAAACTATAGCAGAAACCAATAATGAAAAGGAGATGTTAAAAACCTCCCTTGAATCAATCAGTCCCAGAGTTGACAATCTGGGGGACAGACTCTCAGAAGTTGAAGATAAGTCAGAAGGAATTAATAATGATGTCATAGGTTTCAATAAATTCAAGAAATCCAGTGAGCAAAATTTGAGGGATCTATGGGATACCATAAAGAGGTTCAATATTAGAATCATGGGGATCCCAGAGGGAGAAGAAGCCCAGTCTAAGGGCATAGGAAATATCTTCAACAGAATTATTCAAGAAAACTTTCCCTATCTAACAAGAGAAAGCCCACTCAACTTTCAAGGGACCAGAGGACTCCAAACAGACAGGACATAAAGAGGAATTCTCCAAGACACATTTTAATTAAGATGCCTAACATAGAAAGCAAAGAGAAAATACTCAAAGCTGCTAGAGGAAAGCAAACCGTAACTTATAGAGGAAAAGCCATCAGACTTACCTCAGACTTCTCATTAGAAAACATAAAAGCCAGAAGGGCTTGGAATAATGCTTTTCAGGGCCTAAAGAATTCTGACTTTCAACGTACACTACTGTACCCAGCAAAACTATCCCTCATGATAGATGGAGAAGTGAAAGTGTTCCATGAAGTAAACCAGCTCTACGACTATTTGAAAACAAAGCCAATATTTAAGAAGATCCTTAAAAAGAGATATCCCACACAGAAGAAACAAGAAATCTACCTCAGAAGAGTACCAGAGATCAGACACGACGATCACAGTCAGTGCGCTTATAACAGCAGCACAGACAGCAACCCCCCTTAACCCTTCATCATGGAAGGGCTTAAAGCAAACCTCATAGTTATATAACTGAATATAAATGGACTTAACTCCCCTATAAAAAGACACAGATTTCCAGGGTGGAACAGAAAAGTGGACCCTTCCATCTGCTGCCTTCAGGAAACGCACTTTACTTCTAAAGACAGCAATCTTTTTAGAGTAAAATGATGGAAAACAATTTATCAGGCATGTGGAAGTAAAAAGCAAGAAGGTATGGCTACATTAATCTCTGACAAAATAGACTTTACACCAAAATCAATTAAAAAGGATAATGATTGTCACTTCTTACTCATCAAAGGAATGATGCAGCAGGCAGATATCATCATCATTAACATATATGCACCAAATTCGGGTGCAACACAGTTCATAAAGGAAACCCTACTCAAAAATAAAGCAGAAATAGACTCCAATTCCATCATAGTAGTAGAATTTAATACACCTCTATCAACTCTAGATAGGTCAACCAAACAGAAGATCAGCAGGGACATAATGGAACTTAATGACATCATTGACCAGCTGGGGATAACAGATATTTACAGACTGTTCTACCACAAAGACATAGATTATACATTCTTTTCAGCAGAGCATGGGACTTTTTCTAAAATTGATCACATTTTATGTCACAAATCCTCCCTAAACAAATTCAGAAAGACCGATGTAGTTCATTACATCATATCAGACCATAGTGCATTAAGGTAGAAGTTAACAATTGAACAGGATCCAGAAAATACACAAAGTATTGGCACCTGAATAATTCGCTCCTAAAAATGATTGGGTCATCCAAGAAATAAAACAGGAAATTCTGAATTTCCTAGTAATAAATGATGACGATAACACATCATACCAGAACTTATGGGACACAATGAAGGCAGTCCTGAGGGGAAAATTCATCACGCTAAATGCCTTCATATCAAAGACAGAGAGGTCGCAAATCAATCGCCTAACCAACCACCTAAGATCATTGGAACAGACGGTAAAAGCTAACCCAAGGAGCGCAAGACGAAAGGAAATAATTAAAATCAGAGATGATATTAATGAATTGAAAATAAAGAAAACAATTTTAAAAAATAGATAAATCAAAGAGTTGGTTCTTTGAAAAAGTTAATAAGATCGACAAACCCCTGGCCAAGCTAATCAAACGAAGAAATGAGAAAGCCCAAATCAACAAAATCTAAAAGGTCAATGGTGAAATCACAACAGATCCTGAAGACGTTAGAAGAATCATCAGGTCATACTTCCAAAACCTCTACTCCACAAAATTAGAGAACCTGGAAGAAATGGAAAAGCTTTTGGACACCTGTATTAGTTAGGGTTCTCTACAGGAAACAGAGTTGCGAGAATGGATTATAGTAAAAGGGAATTTATTGTGGTAGCTTACGACAGTCCAACAAAGCAGGCCCACAGGTGAAGGAACCATAGCTGTTCAGTCCACGTGGCTGGATGTCTCAGCAGTCCTAATCCAGCCCAGAAGGCCCGTTGGCTCCCTGGGGAGCGGCTGCTCTTCAGTCCACGATGTGAGGCCAAGGAAACTGGGTTCTGATGTCCAGGAAGGGTGGGAGAGCAGGATGCGAGTTCAAGTCTCGAACCAGCACCAGCAGTCGGGGAGGAAGGAAGAAGGAGGAAGTTTTCTTTCCCCCCAAGCTTTCTTGTATCCAGTCTCTTCTGGAAGGCCCACCCACTTGGGGGAAGGGCAACTCAAAAGGAGGAACCTCCTCCTTTTGTCAATCATTTCTGCAGGCAAGCTCAGAGACTTGCCCAAGATTACTGTAGATTATTAAACAAGGCAAGTTGACAATAAACTTAACCATCACAAGTCCACCCCTTGTCAACTTGACATTAAATCATATCTCATTACATCTTAATTTTCAAATGAAGATAGTAATCTCACGATTCCGCCTAACATGATAGAACTATCCCACCTACAACCAAAATGCATAATCTTATCAATATATGGCAGGTCCCTTGAGGAAAGCTTAATCTAATGTATAATAAGTTAAATATAAATTCAACAATGATTAATTACATAATAGAGGGAAAACAATGGTATTGGTATACATATTGGCAAACATTCTTAGCAAATAACACAAACAAAACACTCATGGCAATTACAGCCCTCGTCTCTGTAACTGGTCACGTGGCCTTAGTTGGTATTTGTAACTACCTTCTTCTACTACCCATTCTGTATTTCCTCTACCTTTAGCAAGCACCTCAGCAGGTCTTAGTTCTTTACCTGGAAGGGTGACCCATACTTTCATTCCTGATGGATCTGGACCATTTTTCACACTGCCTTGATTGGGGTGTTGTAGCTTCCCATTGACTTTGAAAAAAGGGCATGGTAACACCAAGAGGTGCCCTAAACAGTCTCCTGCACGCCAGACATACTCTTCCTTGCCTCCATTTATTGAGGAGCAGTCCAATTTCTCCCTGGAAGTCTGGATCAATCACTCCTGCTAACACTGTAACTCCTTTCTTGGCCTGTTGACCTGAGGGCATCAGGAGCCCAAAGTGGCCAGGGAGAAGTCTTAGCTTCCAGTTCAGTGGAATGTTCTTTGTGCTCCCTGGCAGAAGTACTCCCCCTTCTGGAGCCAAGACTTCTAGACCAGAGGAGCATAAGGTTGCAGGAACAGGAAGCAAAAATTTGGCTAATGAATCACTTGGGGTGATGGTAAGCAGTACCATTCCCATTTCCACCCCTTGAGTCCTGGACCCGAGGATCCGGGCTATAGGAGAACCAGTACCATATATAGGACGCTGGTTCAGAGCATACACAGCCTGCTGGAGAACTCTGCTCCAACCCTCCAGGCTAGTGCCACCTAGTTGGCGCCATAACAGGTTCCTTAAAAGGCCATTCCATCGTTCTATCAAGCCAGCTGCTTCAGGGTGGTGGAGCACATGGAAGGACCAGTGAATTCCATGATCATGAGCCCACTGCTGCACTTCCTTGGCTGTGAAGTGAGTTCCTTGGTCTGAAGCAATGCTTTGTGGAATACCATGACGGTGGATAAGGCATTCTGTGAGCCCAAGGATGGTAGTTTTTGCTGAAGCACTCTGGGCAGGAAAAACAAATCCATACCCAGAATAAGTATCTATTCCAGTAAGGACAAAACGCTGCCCTTTCCATGATGGAAGTGGTCCAATGTAGTCAACCTGCCACCAAGTCGCTGGCTGGTCTCCTCGAGGAATGCTAACCTACCGGGGGCTCAATGTTGGTCTCTGCTGCTGGCAGATCAGGCATTCAGCAGCAGCTGTATCCAGGTCAGCCTTCGTTAGTGGAAGTCCATGTTGTTGGGCCCATGAATAACCTGCATCCCTGCCACTATGGCCACTTTGTTCATGGGCCCATTGGGCAATGACAGGGATGGCTGAGGAGGGATGTTGGCCACTATCCACAGAACGGGTCAGCTTATCAACTTGATTATTAAAGTCATCCTCCAATGAGGTCACCTTCTGATGAGCATTGACATGGGACACAAGTATCCTTATATCCTTTGCCCATTCAGAGAGGACTATTCACATGCATCTCCCCCAAATGTCTTTCTCACCAATTTTCCAATTGTGTTCTTTCAAAGTCCCAGACCATCCAGCCAAACCATTGGCTACAGCCCATGAATCAGTGTACAGCCATACATCTGGTCATTTTTCCTTCCAAGCAAAATGTTCAACCAAGTGCACTGCCCGAAGTTCTACCCATTGTGAAGACTTCCCTTCACCACAGTCCTTCAGAGTAATACCAGAAACAGGTTGTAATGCTGCAGCTGTCCACTTCTGGGATGTGCCTGCATAACGTGCTGAACCATCTGTGAACCATGCTTTAGTCCTCTGCTCCTCTGTCAGTTGATCGTAGGGCACCCCCCATGATGCCATAGGTGCATGCTTGGGAGCAGAAAGCATTGTAACAGGAGTAGCAACCGTAGGCATTTGGGCAACTTCCTCATATAGCTTACTTGTGCCTTCAGGGCCTGCTCAGGCCCGATCACAAATATACCACTTCCACTTAATGATGGACTGCTGCTGTGCACAGCCAACTTTATGACCTGGTGGGTCAGACAACACCCAGCTCATAATGGGCAGCTCAGGTCACATAGTAACCTGATGGCCCATTGTCAAGCGTTCAATTTCCACTAAGGCCCAATAGCAAGCCAAGAGTAGTCTCTCAAAGGGGGAATAATTGTTTGCGGATGATGGCAGGGCCTTACTCCAAAATCCCAAAGGCCTCCTCTGTGATTCACCTATGGGGGTCTGCCAAAGACTCCAGACAGCATCCCTATCAGCCACTGACACCTCAAGTACCATTGGATCTGCTGGATCGTATGGCCCAAGTGATAGGGCAGCCTGCACAGCAGCCTGGACCTGCTGTAGAGCCTTCTCTTATTCTGGGCCCCATTGAAAAGTAGCAGCCTTCCGAGTCACTTGGTATATGGGATGAAGCAACACACCCAAGTGAGGAATGTGCTGCCTCTAAAATCCAAATAGGCCCACTAGACGTTGTGCTTCTTTCTTAGTGGCAGGAGGGGCCAGGTGCAACAACTTATCCTTCACCTTAGAAGGAATATCCCTGCATGCCCCACACCACTGAATACCTAGAAATTTCACTGAGGTGGAAGGTCCATGAATCTTGGATGGATTTATTTCCCATCCCCTCATTCGCATATGCTGCACCAGCAGCTCCAGAGTTGTTGCCATCTCCTGCTCATTTGAACCAATAAGCATAATATCATCAATATAATGAACCAACGTGACACCTTGTGGGAGAGACAAGTGATCAAGTTCCCTGCGAACTAAACTATGGCACAGGGCTGGGGAATTAATATAACCTTGAGGCAGAACAGTAAAAGTGTACTGCTGACCTTGCCAGCTGAAAGCAAATTGCTTCTGGTGGTCCTTATGGACTGGTATAGAGAAGAAAGCATTTGCAAGATCAATAGCTGCATACCAGGTACCAGGAGATATGTTAATCTGCTCAAGTAAAGAAGCCACATCAGGGACAGCAGCTGCAATTTGAGTCACTACTTGATTAAGTTTCCTATAATCAACTGTCATTCTCCAGGATCCATCTGTCTTCTGAACAGGCCAAATAGGAGAGTTAAAAGGGGACGTGGTGGGAACCACCACCCCTGCATCCTTCAAATCCTTAATAGTGGCATTAATTTCTGAAATCCCTCCAGGGATACGATACTGTTTTTGGTTCACTATTTTTCCTGGCAGCGGAAGCTCCAGTGGTTTCCATTTTGCCTTTACAACCATGATAGCCCTCACTCCAAAAATCAGGGAGCCAATGTGGGGGGTTCTGCCAGCTCCTAAGTATATCTATCCCAATTATGCATTCAGGGACTGGGGAAATAACCACAGGATGAGTTCGGGGGCCTACTGGAACCACTGTCAATCGAACATTTGCCAAAACTCCATTAATCACCTGACCTCCATAAGCACCTACTTTAACAGGAGGGCCGTGATGCTGCTTGGGGTCCCCTAGAATCAGCGTCAATTCAGAGCCAGTGTCTAATAGGCCCCGAAAGGTCTGATTATTTCCTTTTTTCCAATGTACAGTTACTCTAGCAAAAGGTTGTAGGTCCCTCTGAGGAAGGACAGGGCTAAGCCTAATATTGAAACATTTGGAGGTTGCAGGGGGGTCCTTCCTCAAGGGGACCTGGCCGCCCCTTAATTCCAGAGGCTCCGGGTCTGTAAACTGGCTCAAATCTGGAAATTGGTTAAGAGGCCTTGATTCCCTGTTGTTATGGTTCACAGTAGCCATTTGTTCCTGTGCTCTGGAATTTTTCTGCTTATACAGATCAAGCAGGAACATAGTAGGCTTCTTGTCTATTTCACTTCAGGGAACACCATGATTAATCAGCAAGTACCAAAGGTCCATACGAGTCATACCATCATGAGCATTGTTCCGCCTATGCTGTCTATTACGGTAAACATGTTCACCTCACCTTTGGCGATTCAGCGCCGCCATTTGGCCCCTGTTATTCCGAGATTCAGCAAAACCCATCGCACCTAATTCACCTAATGCAGCAACTGCAGCTCCCAGTGTGATGTCCTCTTTACATATAAGAGCAATTACTGGGCACTTTAAGTGTGCTAGAGCACTCCTCACAAGTTTATTTCTTATAATGTTAGTGAAAGTTACATCTTCGGGACGCTCCAATGATCGGAACCAAGATGAAAGCCACTCCAGCATTCCAAGTTCTCTGAGCCTTTTAATCCCTTCCTGAACAGTAAGCCAAGGGATGTCAGGCAGGTGGAGCTCACTCACAGTGGGCCATCTTTGGTTCCTTATTTCAGCCAACCAATCAAGTAAACTCTTGGCACCACTTCTAACTTCACGAGCTGCAGTATTAAATCTGAAATCATTGGTCAATGCCCCCAGTTCAATAAATTTAGCCTGATCCAGTCTTATACTCCTTCCTCCATCATCCCACTCCCTCAGAATCAACTCCCACACATATTCTCCAGGCTTCTGCTTAAAGAAGTTTAAAAACTCTTTAAGTTCTTTAGGGGTGTATTTCACCTCCTCTTCAGTCACATATTCTATCTCACCTTTAGGGACCTGCTTTGCTTTCCTTCTTGTTATAGGCCTAGAGGCAAAGATGGGTGGAGACTGAGGGGTAAGGTCACATTCAGCACCTCTGGTAGGAGGTATCAATGCAGATTCCTCAGACAAAGGATTCTTTCCCCAAGGCAAGGAGGAAGAGGGTAAGGCTTCTGGGGGTGGGGGTGGGGGTGCAACTGCCGCTAGGGGAGGGGAGACTGCTTCCTCAGGCAGAATAACTTCATCAGAGTCTGAGAGTTCAGTGTCCCCTGATTCTTCAACGTCTTCCCACACATCCCCATCCCAAGCTTCAGGATCCCACTCCTTTCCAATAAGTGCCCTCACTTTAACTTCTAACACCCTGTGAGACTGGGGCTTGAACTTTCGTTGCAAGTTAGCCAATCGCACAATGAGAGCTTGAGTTTGATTCTCCGCAATTTGAACCCTATTGCTATTAGCGATTAGACTGTCCTGCACGGCAATCTTAGAAGCCTTCTGTAGTGAGCCGTTCCTGTGAGGTAAGGGGGTGGGGTGGCCAGGCCCCATTTCCTGGGGCCCGGGTCCTGTCACTCCCACCTACAGAATGCCCCGTGGTTCTCTCCTTTGTTTAGGGCCTGCTGACCGCGCCTGTAAGATGGTGCTGGTTTATGCTCACCACCGCCACGGAGGAGAGTGTCCAGTGGAAAAACAACTCCTTGTATGGAAATGGCTTAATGCCTGGCATGCTTCCGTGTATGTGGACCAATTATGAATGTATACATGTGTTATGCTGATAGGTTGTAGCATGACTTAAAAATTCCTGCACATCCTGAGGCAGGAGGAGAGAAGAAGAGGGGAAGAAAGAAGAAAAATTGTAGCTCACAAGGTTTCCTGAATAAACTGCTGTAGAGAAGAACTTGTGGTCGTGTCCTTTCTTACTGGTCGAGCTTTGGACACGACAGTTAGTGGCCCATACGGGGACCTCTAAAGGACGGTTCAGAACTCTCAGCAATCAGGGCAGTGCACTGGTGAGTTCCCGGGTAAGTTGGGAATCCGCGATAAAAGCGGGGAGGAACATTTATCTGTAGATAAAGAAGGAGCGGGTGTAGTTTGTGTCTGCAGCGCAAACTACGAAACAAAAGTGAAACTAATAATTTTTGAGATGGGCGCTTCTCACTCGCACCCAATTTTTCTGGCTCTTAACGAGCTGTTATTGTCAAAAGACCTGAAAATAAGGAAACAAACCCTAAAATCTTTTCTAGACGAATGTGAGACAGTAGTTCCATGGTTTGCGGTTTCTGGCAGCCTCACACTAGCCGCTTGGGACAAGCTGGGAAAAGATTTGGATTTTGCCGCGGAGCAGGGCACCCTGAGGGGAGGGGTGAGACCTATTTGGAAGCTAATTAGGAGCTGCCTGGATGATCAGAGATGTCATCAAGCCATTTCTAATGGTCAAGCAGCTCTGGAACTGTGGCAGGAAGAAAGATTTATGGGCTTGCAAAAAATTAGAGCAGAGGAGAAAACTGAGAAAAAAAAGCTTTACCCACAGTTGCCAATAGTGGAGTCTGAGTGTGATTCTAGTTCAGAAGGGGAAATGCAGTCACTTGCAAATTTATTAAATCAGACTGGGATTAGAAAAAAGGAAAGAAAAAAGACTAAGAAAACTAAAACAGAATGCTGTGAATGTGGGTGGGTAGATAGAGACAAATATTCCATGCTGCACTCGCCAGCAATACATTTTCCAGGTTTCTTCCATAGAACTGGCAAAAGCTTTTCATGGATCTTTTCATGTGAATTCTAAAGCCCTTCAAAAGAAGTTTAACTTGTCCAGAGCTGATGCATGGCAAATAGTGTTACAATGCCCTCAGTGTGTTATTTATCAATATCCTGTCTCTCTTAAAATTAACCCTATAGGATTGCTCCCACAGCACATTTGGCAAATGAATGTTACCCATATATTAAAATTTGGTAAGTTGAAGTATGTTCACGTGTCAGTAGACACCTGCTCAGGAGTCATCTTTGCTACTCCCCTGGCTGGGGAAAAGGCTGGTAATGTAATCTATCACTGTTTAGAAGCTTGGGTGGCCTGGGGGAAACAAAAACAATTGAAAACTGATAATGGTCCAGCATACACTGGAAATAAATTTAATTCCTTTAGCAAACAAATGGATGTACAGCTTGTGCATGGGTTGCCATATAATCCACAAGGGCAAGGCATTGTGGAACATGCCCATTGCACCTTAAAAGAAATTCTTCTAAAACAAAAAGGGGGGATAGGCTATAGTCATACCCCAAAGGAAAGAGTATCATTGGCTCTATTTACTATCAATTTTTAAAATTTGGATGCTGATGGACATACTGCTGCAGAACGGCATTATGAGCCATGCAATAAGCACAAAGGCATGGTAAAATGGAAAGATATCTTAACAGGTCTATGGAATGGACCTGACCCCGTGCTGGTGTGGGCACGAGGATCTGTTTGTGTCTTTCCACAGAATCAACAAGACCCAGTGTGGGTACTGGAGAGGCTGGTACGACGGATGAAGAATGAAGAGCCACAGACCAAAGATGACGCTCCTGCTGATGATGCTGATCCTGCCAGTGACACCGGAGCAACAATGGGGAATCTTGTCAGTTTTCCCAAGACCGATGCCAATACGCCATGATGCTCAGTTATTTCCAAGACTTTATATAACAAATGATACGCTTGAACTTCCCTATTTGCCTATGGAGATGACAAACGGCTATTTAGGAGAAACTGGAACATTTGTGTTAGAAGGAAACTTATGCTTCCAAATTTAGATTTGCTATGGTTGCTAGAATGCCTAGATGGATACCTGTACCTGTTGATGCCCCACACGCTATGACCCTGTTTAGACATAAAAGGGATTTTGGTATTACTGCAGCAAAAGTTACTGCTATGTCTTTAGTCGCAGCTTCTGCTGCAGCCTCTGCCATTGCTATGACTCATTCTGTTCAAACTGCTCAAACACTCCATATTTTGTCAATGAATGTGGCACAAGCTTTAGATACACAGAGAAGTATAAATGATCAATTAAAAGGAGGACTATTGGTTACTAATCAAAGAATTGATTTAGTGCAAGAACAGATTGATACATTATGGCAGTTAGCTCAATTGGGATGCCTATGGAAGTATGCGGGACTCTGTGTTACTAGCATTCAATATGATAACTTTTCGTGCGCTGCAAATCTGTCCAAACAGCTTTCAACTTATCTTAACGGGAATTGGACAAATGAATTTGAAAGCCTTATGGATCGACTGAGAGTAACCATTATTTCTATAAATTCTACCCATGTTGATGCCAGCCTGGCAAAAAGTCTATCTTCTCGAATAGTTAAAGCTATGAATCATATAAAAGAATGGGCCGGTCTAGGCACCTTAGCAGCTATTCTAATAATTATGTCCTTGGTTTTCTTATGGTGTATTTGCAAACTGCAAAGGTCACAGAAACGGAATGCAGCCATGGTTATCCAAGCCTTTTCAGCCATAGAAACAGGACAATCTCCACATGTTTGGCTAGCTGCCATAAAGCAGTGATGTTATGAAAGAATGAGATTTTTTCCTTATCTGTGGCACTATGCTGAATCAGTAGTCAGAGACAGGTAAATCCCATGAGGTTACTACATATCAACCTAAGACAGGGTTCTGATGTCTGGAGGTCAGAATGCCAATGACAAGTAAGAATGTAATCAGTAATGGGCAACTGTCATGGTTTGATACAGGTGTCCCCCACAAACAATGGAATGTGTTCTGATAGATCGATCCTCAGCTGATGGCAGTTTGGGTTTTACAACCTCAATGAAGCTGTGTTGTTGGGGGTGGGCTTATGGGGGTTAAAAGCCAGATTCCCCTTGCCAGTATTTGGCACACCTTCCTGCCACTGTTTGCAGTGCTGTGGAAGAGGTGATGTCCAGCCCTCTGCTCATGCCATCGTTTTCCCTTCTAGGATGGAGTCACCCCTCGAGTCCGTAAGCAAAATAAACCCATTCTTCCACAAGCTGCTTTTGTTTGGGTTCTTCTGCGCAGCAACTAGAAAGCTGACTGCAACAGCAACCTAAGACAGACACGATTCCAAGTCCAGATGGGAAAATTTGCTGGCAGCCTTTTGATGCAATTGCTTTTAAAACAAGAAAGGGGGAACTGTAGTGAGCCGGTCCTGTGAGGTAAGGGGGCGGAGTGGCCCGGCCCCATTTCCCGGGGCCCGGGTCCTGTCACTCCCACCTATGGAACGCCCCACGGTCCTCTCCTTTGTTTAGAGCCTGCTGACCGCGCCTGTAAGATGGCACTGGTTTATGCTCACCATCCCCTTGGAGGAGAGAAAAACAACTCCTTGTATGGAAATGGCTTAATGCCTGGCATGCTTCCGTGTATGTGGACCAATTATGAATGTATACGTGTGGTATGCTGATAGGTTGTAGTATGACTTAAAAATTCCTGCACATCCTGAGGTGGGAGGAGAGAAGAAGAGGGGAAGAAAGAAGAAAAATTGTAGCTCACAAGGTTTCCTGAATAAACTGCTGTAGAGAAGAACTCGTGGTCGTGTCCTTTCTTGCTGGTCGAGCTTTGGATACGACAGCCTTCAGATCATGTATTTGGGTCTTAAGCTGGGAAATTTCCTTCCTGAGCTTCTGTTTGTCTCTTACTAGTTTATCCAGAGAAGCTAGAAGAAACCAAACAGGGTCATTATTTGTCTTACTTTTCCACAAATATTCAAGGGTTTTAAATACCGAGTTTCTAAATTCTTTGCTCCTCCTCACAGGTGACACAGGATCAGTAAAAACACCTATTTCCTGGAGCAAAATCAAAAAGATCAATGGTGAGATAACAACAGATCCTGAAGATATTAGAATAATCATCAGGTCATACTTCCAAAAACTCTACTCCACAAAATTAGAGAACCTAGAAGAAATGGAAAAGCTTTTGGACACCTACCAACTACCAATGCTTAACACACAGCAGATAAAAGCACTAAATAAACCTATCACACCCACAGAGATTGAAGATGTAATAAAAAACCTTCCCAGAGGGAAAAGCCCAGGACTAGATGGTTTCTCAGCAGAATTCTACCAAGAATTCATCACAAAGCTGAAACCACTGTTTCTGAAGCTTGTTAGAAACATAGAAAAAGAAGGAAGGCTACCAAACACCTTCTATGAAGCTACCATTGCCCTAATCACCAAACCAGGCAAGGATGCAATAAGAAAAGAGAACTATAGACGCATTTCTCTGATGAACTTAGATGCAAAAATCCTGAAAAAATTCCTAGCAAACCAGATACAATGCTACATCAAAAATATTATCCACTCTGAACAAGTTGGCTTTATCCCAGTGATGCAGGGATAGTTCAACATACACAAGTCAATAAATGTAATACATCATATTAATCGGCTCAAACACAAAAAACACATGGATATCTCAATAGATGCGGAGAAGCCTTTTGACAAAATTCAACACCATGTCATTTTCAAAGCTCTAGAAGAATAGGCATAGAAGGCCTACACTTCAACTTAATGAAGACAATTTAGAAAATTCCTAAAGCACAATTTGTTCTCAACTGGGAGCAACTCAAGGAGTTCCTACTCAATTCAGGAATAAAACAGGACTGTCCACTCTCACCACTGCTCTTTAACATAGTGCTGGAAGTTCTAGCCCAAGCGATAAGACAGGAGAAGGGCTTAAAAGGGATACAAATTGGAAAGGAAGAAATTAAACTATCCCTCTTTGCAGATGACATGATCCTCTATATATCAGACCCAAAGAATAGTATCAGTAACCTCTTGAAGGTGATTAATGCCTTCAGCAACGTGGCAGGATACAAAATTAACACACAAAAATCAGGAGCCTTTCTATATGCAGAAGACAAGCAGACAGAAAAAGACATCAGAGAGACTGTCCCATTTTCTATAGCCTCAAAGAAAATCAAATACCTTGGAATATCACTAACCAAGGTTGTAAAGGACTTATAAAAGGAAAATATTGAAACACTCAAGAAGGAAGTAGAGGAGGAAGTGAGAAGATGGGAAGATATTGCATTCTCATGCATAGGTTGAATCAATATAGTAAAAATGTCAATCCTGCCAAAAGCAATTTACAGATTCTATGCTATGCCGATAAAAATCCCAACCTCTTTCTTCACATACATAGAAAAAATAATCTCTAAATTTATGTAGAAGGGCAAAAGATCTCAGATAGCCAAAACTATTCTAAGTAAAAAATCCTACTCGGGAGGTATCACCATGCCTGACTTCAAAACATACTACAAAGTCATCGTAACTAAAACAGCATGGTACTGGCATAAAAACAGAAAGACAGATCAATGGAACAGAAATGAAGACCCAGCTTTAAATGGAAGTAACTTCAGTTATTTGGTCTTTGCCAAGGGGGCCAACAATGTAGGCCGGGCCAAAGATAGCATTTTCAACAAATGGTGCTGGAGGAATTGGATAAACATGTGCAAAAAAATGAAAATAGACCCACTCCATTCACCGTGCACAAAAAACAACTCCAAATGGATCAGAGACCTTAATATAAATCCGATAACCCTGAACACCCTGGAAGAAAAAGTAGGAGGAACTCTACATGAAATAGGAATTGGAAAAAATTTCCTAAGCCAATCTTCAGCAGCCCAGGAAATACAACAAACATTTAACTAATGGGATCTGATCAGGCTCAAAAACTTCTGTACAGACAAACAATCCATACTCATAGCCAATAAACCCCCTTAAAATTGGGTAATGATTTTTGCCAGCTACTACTCAGACAGAGGCCTAATTTCCAAAACCTACAGAGAAAACAAAAAAAAAAATAATAACAAAAACCCAAAATGCCCCCTCACAAATTGGGGTACTGATCTCAACAGAGAATTCATGGAGGAGGAAATACAAATGACCTTGACTCATTTAAGAAAGTGCTCAGCATCCTTAAGCATCAGGGAAATACAAATCAAAACCACAATGAGATACCATCTTATCCCTGTAAGAATGGCAATCATAAAGAATAGAAACAATAATCTTTGCTGGTGAGGATGCAGGGGGGAAAAGGAACCCTCATTCACTGCTGGTGGGATTGTAAACTTGTTCAACCGTTATGGAAAGCAGTGTGGAGACTCCTAGACAGAATGGACATAGAACTACCAATGGACCCAGCTATCTCTCTACTAGGCATCTACCCACAAGATGCCGCATCTCGATGCAGAAAATTTTGTACAACTATATTTATAGCAGCTCAATTCATAATAGTCAAGAATTGGAATCAACCCAAAAGCCCATCCATGGAGGAATGGACAGCAAAACTCTGGTATATTTACACGATGGAATTATACTCAGCTGAAAGAAAAAATGACATATCAAAATTTAGGGAAAAATGGTCTGACTTCAAGCAGATCTTACTAAGCAAACACTCAAAAGAACAGAGAATTGAACAGCACATACTCTCCCTCATATGCGGTCCTTAACCAGGATAACCGTTTTCTTTATGCAGACTAGTAGAAAGAACTGATAGGTTATGAATGTAGGGTAAGGGAAGGGGGGAGGGAAATGGCTCAAACATGAGGCCAAACCAAATTAGGTTCAAAAACATAAAATTCTCACGAGCATACTGTAACCTAAAGAGTAAGTAGTGGGTGTCACCTGGTAAGAGGGGCCATGAGTAGTAGGGGAGAATGTCTAAGTCTGTGTACAATTGAGCAGTCTGACAGCCCCAGGTCACGGCCACTGGTTCCTTCTCTCACTGAGCTGTTGACCAAAGTGACCCATGAGGTTACACAAGCAAGACAGAATTCTGTCAAGGCTCTTGAATGCCCTCCCCAGGCCTGAGGTAAAACCCTGTTGCTGAAGAAACCACAGAATACCATCGTTCAGCATCGATAGACTCTTCGAGGTCTGGATTGGTAACCAGCCCCCAGATGTCAGTTAGTGCAGTGCTGGAAGGCACTACACAAGCTGCCAAGGGAAGCTGATCAACGACAGCTGGAGTAAAC